>CAJQZJ010000518.1:1813261-1833412 GCA_907164525.1 Lophiomys imhausi | reverse complement strand
GGTATTGATCTTTGTATATTGATACAAAATTAAGATTATATTTGGCCACATTGTTATTGATTTTTTATATTGATACAAAATTAAGGGTAACGCTTCTTAAAGGTATTGTACCTAGTAATGCTGAAAAATGAAATGTGAAGTTTTGGCCTTTTGCTACCAACCATTATAAACTGTTTAGGGTAATTAAGAAATGCAAACTAATAGTCATGCAAGCATGTCATTTTGTTAGTTACTATGACAGTCTATCACAGTTATTTTCTAAGCTAATCAGAAATCAAGTTGCTAAGAGACAACTAACAGTTGCTTATCTAAATATAAGAGATAGATAGGGCGTCTTCAAAAACCTCAAGAGATTTACAAAGAGATCTTATTTTGTCTTCCTCTTGCATGATCACATAATCACCTTATCTGGTATGAGTGCTCTGAATTTGTTTTTATGTTCCACAGAACATCCAGGTGTATCTGTGAGCAGAATACCTGCTCTCAGCAGATATCAGTCAGGGATGGTGTTTTCCTCTCACATAGGTTTTTATGGAGGAAAGGGAACTGTTATGAAATCTCAAAAGCAATCATAAAGTTAGGTCAAAGAAAAGTTATGCACTGCAGCACCTGATGCCAAATATAGCACATGCTTTCTAGAGAAGTTCTGCCTCATTTCCATTGTTGCTGAAAACTGACACATTTCTTTCTATTATCAAAGTTTGGACTTCTCATAGCTTATTTCTGGTTTTTAATAGAAGCTTCTATTTACTTGGGTCTCTTCTAACACAATGCCAAAGTGAAAATTTAAAGAATAAAAAGAATACAAAAAATTATATTTTAATATTAATGATGGTGGCATTTCTTTCCTATAATTTCTATTCCAAAGAACTTCATACCCTGATAAGGATTGTTGTTTTCAAAGCTCAAAACATACCTTACTAAACCTACAGCAATGTGTAAAATATGAACAGTTCAAAGTGTATATTCTAGAATTAAATAATGAAGATGCTTAAAAGAGACAGAGATAGTGATAAAGAAATAGAGCTGATAGGAGAGGCAGGGAAGATGGGAGAGAGATAGAGAGAATGAGAAGTATAGAATTACAGAGTTATGGCTACTGTCAGCCTGAGGAGGAACTTGACTCCTGAAAAGAGCTTTTGCACAGTGCAGGCAACTTGTTAGACCACCTTTCAGGAGAGACTGAAGCAAAGACAACTATGGGATGGTCCGCACTGTGACTGGGATTACACAACTATATAACTCCAGGCTTCTACATAACCCTATTCCCCATGTTAGTACCATGAAGATGGAGTAGGAGGGCCCCTTGATTTCTTTATTCTTCCAAATGTGGCTATATTAAATACATTACCTTTTTCTGATTTTCACTATTGATTTGGCTTTTTTCATTTTCTTATTGAGGACACTTGGACAAGCCTGGACAATTAAGATTGCCAAGAACACATCCTCAGACTCATACTCTCATAACGGCTACATGGTTACAGAAACCACAGATTTGAATGATTCTCTAGTATTCCAGATAGTATAAATGAGGACTTGTACCAGAAAAAGAGCAATTTGGAAACCTAATTTATCATTCCTGCTGGAGACCTTAGGGAGACAACATCTTTAGTGAATGTTAGAAAAACAATTCTTCCGAATGGCAAAGTGAACCCATGAAACAAACTGCCTTTCTTTCCTGTACTTCAAGATGTGGATAAATCACTTATTTTGAGATAGGGAGTAGTAGGTGTCCACAGAGTTATGTCTTGGGTGTATATTTATATCATACTCAGAAAACTCCAAAACAGGGAGGGAATGAGTTCTCTAGTTGCTAACAACGCTTTAACACAAATCCCCTCTAAAAGAAAGCATAATTAACTTCAGACTATAACACCTCCTGTCAACGGAATTGAGCTAGAACATAACTATATATAGAATCAGTAGAAGTAAGGGAAAGTATTTAGTCTTTCAAGGACTTCAGATACTAAAATTTTATGGTACCAGATTAAACAAAAAACAACCAGATTTGAAAAGAAACAAAAACAAATATGTAAATTAGTGATTGAATTTAGAACTCTGGGTACAGAGAAGATTACAAAAAGATGTATAGAAATTAAACATAAGTAACCAGAATAACACAAGGAGAGACAGAAGTAAAAAAAAAAACATCACATATAAAAAGATAAAAGACATAATCAGAAGGCTTTAAGTGTGTCTCATTAAACATATTAAGAAAATGATGAAAGAAATATTCTAAGAAATTATGGCTAACAAAATTCCAGAATGAATTAAAAAAGCATGCCTCCTCTGCTTTGATAAATTTGCAAAGTCTGCTTAGAAACATTGTGATAAAACACCAAAGACAAAAAAATGTTAAATGCAACTACAAAGAAGAAATGGATAGCTGACAAAAAAAATTATAGTGAAAATAGGATTCCCTATAGGAAATACAACCTCAAGTATTAAAACAATTATTTTCAAACTGCCAAAGAAATGAATCTATAAACTTAGAGGTGTCAAGACTCTTTTAAGAATGAGAGCCAAATATTAAATGAAAATTGTCTTCATTACAGAATGCGGTACCTCAAGCCAGTAATCCCAGCACTCAGAGGACTACAAGATGAGGATTAACACTTTGGACCTTGAGCTACATACCACGTTTCAGGCTAGTCTGAGTGATACAAAGACACTGTCTCAAAAAAAAAAAAAGTGTCACCAACAACCCCTGACTAAAACAAATTATAAAATATCCTCTTTAGGAAGCATATTATTGTTTGATCTTTTATCTGATAGAAAAATGTGATAATTACCTCGCCATCTTATAGGAGAGGTTACCTTGTCCAACTAATTATGATGAACAATATAGGTAGCTGTATCTACTGTAGTGATGATTGAACTATTGATGACTCATAGGAGAAGAAGGAACTAGAACATCACAGGACCCTCACCTGGGATTACAAACTACTGCTTCTGTATGCCATTTCCCAGCTGCAAGTGATCTTAGGAGGTACTATACTTCACAGGAGGTGAAAATAGAATTGACAGCAAGACTCCAGGATGCATCTACTATGAGGATACCATCCACAGTATGGCGAGACTTTGTAACAATGCAGCTTTTTTTTTCGGGTCACCCACACTTCCGTAATTGATTCTTTACCTGTGTTCTATACGTAAAACCAATATACACATTGGTTTGCCACGTTGGACTTTAGTAGAATTGTACTTTGGTTTGATTGGCTCTCATTCAAGTGAATCAATGTTTGTACATGTTTCCATAAGAAAAGCTAATGAATCAAAACAAATTGTCTCAAAATTATGATTACAAGAAAGTAGACTGTAAAGGACATCATCAGGGTAATAAAATAATATACCTTGGGCTCTGAATTCCACCACAGAAATACTACAATCCAGTCACAATAGCAACAACAAAATATCTTTGGGAAAACTTATTTCTGCTCCAAATATAAGGAAAGCTACTATTGAAAAATAAAGAGTTGTAGAATCTCTTCTTCACTTTGACCATTTTCTGCTTCCTCTAGGAGAGTCACTCACCTAGAAACATATTCTGGCCTTATGATTTCCTCAAGGGGAAAGGAAAATCCAAAGTTGCATGTCAAACTGCCTGCCTGGGCACTACAAGGCACTTTCTAGGAGGCCCACTTCTATCTCATCTCAAGGGAGACACAGAGCAAATTGTCAGGGCTATCCAACTGGGATCAGGCAGAAATGAAAGAGGGTGGGGCTCATAACAACCAGTTCTTGGATTGTGGCAGTAATGGTACAACTTCTTACAACCTGAACCAAACAAAAGGCCCAGATAAAGGCTTTGTAGCTTATAAAGCTGAGTCAGAGTTCCATCTGGCCAAGAGCAAGGAAAGCAGTTATGCGTGCATAACCATCAGTAAGTCACATCATGGAGTGCAGAAGGCATCTTGCCTAGGCAGATAGTCTAGCCAACAACAACCTGGCCCCAGCCCTACTCACACAGCCCAGCCTGAAGCCCTACCCAAACGTGAAACACAATCTGAAGCTTCTTCTGGACACACAGTCCAGTCCTTGGCAGTTCCTCCAGAACACATGTAAATGGAGGAGATTGCAAAGCATAGCCCAGGACATGAAATCAGCCAAAGAGCATTCCCTGATGAGAGTTCTGTCAGTAAAATCACCATGTCTTGGAGCCTACTCATCACATGAGAGAAATCCATGTATATAGTTTCAACTAATATTTATGAGGGAGCCATGAACACAATAAATTACATTGGGAAAACTGGATATTCACATGAAAAATAATAAAATGAAACCATTTTATCATATAAAATCAACTCAAAATGAACTTTAAAATGTAATATCTGAAATTGCAAAATGTATGAGAAAAGGAAAAAGTTCTTCAACACTGGACTTGCCAAAGAGTCTTGTATAAGACAACAAAAGCAAAGGCAAGGGAAGGAAAATAAACAACTAGGAACAGCACAACAACAGCAACAGCAACAACAACAATAACCAAACCCAACTAATTAAATGGAAATGTTGGAAAAATATATGCAAGCTACACACCTGATATTCAGAATATATCAGTCAATCACCCAAGCACAAGCTAAAAACAATCTTATTAAAATCAAGTTCTATAGTTTTAATATAGAGTGTCATAATAACTACTAAATAAAAAGTTTTAAAATAAGTCATATTTCAGGCAATCACAATATATAAATCTGGAGAAAATAATAAAAGTTCCAAGCACTATAAGAACTATTTATTTGGACATGACTATAGATACAAAGCATGTGTCTGTAGTTAGATAAATGTTCATGATGAATTCAAGTACTCAGTTTTCAAAAACGTAAAATGACCAGATAGAATTTAAAAATCAATCCAAAGGAAATCAAAGAAGGAAGTAAACAAAGAAACTAATATAAGTAGAATACTTAATATATAATGGCAAATTTTATGCAAATTGATTAATAATTACTATAAATGTAAAAAGCATAATATGCCAAATGCAATGAAATAAAGTTTAGAAATACACAGTGATTGTAACATGATTTCCTTGCATATTTACTCTCTGTAATTGAGCTATACTTCTCTCCAGTTTGTTGCTTGCTCACTCACTTACTTTTAAGGGTAATTAACTCCAGAAGTTTGCTCCCATCATGAAAGAGAAGGTAGGTCTTTCATTTCCTAAAATGACCATGTAAGATTCAAGACAGGACAATGTAGGTTTTATATTCTGGCATTTGCTAATAATTGCGTGATACTCTTTTTCAATTATCTCACAACTCTGTGCAAATTAATCCTATTAACTCTGTTTTCCTCTTTCTCATGTTGTAAAGGTTCTGTTGCTGTGTTCTTTCCATGGAATTAGGTGTGCTCATCTCTGTCTTACTTTGAAAACTTGGGGAACAGTCCAGATGGTGAAACATTAATGCACATATTAACTACAAAAATAAACCCTCTTCAGTTTCAAGAACAAGTAATGCCCCAGTGACAGAAATATCACAGCCACCAAATTCACAATAATATCAATAAAATCCATGACTCACGTTGTATAGGAATAAAATTTTATCTAGGAAAGCATTTTAACCCGTTTTTGTTCTAATAACTCATCTAGAAAATTCTTAAAGATTTTTTTCTGTGGGATTTATATGAAAAAATAATTTGTGAAAAATGCTATATTTAGATCCCTCTATATTCTTACACATTTTAACTTTAAATTTATTTTGAACTTGTTCAATTATAAGCAATTATAATTAATTATTTTATGGAATATTTAGTATAATGTCAACCCATAGTTTCCTATATCCTAGTCTGGCTTTGGTTTAAGGCCCATTGTATATATCAGGCATGTGCAACCAATGGCTGCAAGGCCACATGGAACCCTGGATAGCTATGATTATGGCCCAATGTAAACTGGTAACTTTACTTAAAACATTACCAGATTTTTTTTTTTTGTTGTTTTTCCTGTGATTTGTTCGAACACTTCTTAATCGTAAACTTCATAGACAACAATACCTTGTCACAATGTCACACAAAATAAAAAATGTAAGGTTTTTGCTACCGGTTCCCATATGGCTTCAGTTACATGGTATTGTGTTCCTTCCTGTGTGTTATTTCCCAAGCTCAGACAAACAAAATGGCACAACCAGATGTTACATATGCTTGTGGAGACTTTGTATGTCAAACATGATGAATATTGATAATGTTTTGAACTATTGTTACAAACAACAAGCACCTAATTTTATTTGGAAGAAAGATAAGGATTCATATTTCATTATTAAGATCATTTCTGTACCCCACCTGTCCCTCACATATTGCCCACTGAGCTTTACAGTTGGTCTATTTTGTGCTGCGTCTGCAGCTGAGATGTTGATGTATACAAAGCTTGCATTCTATATTCCTCTCAATTCATTTCCATAACAAATGTAAATACAGTCCTTCATCCATGATTATTTTTAAGCCCAGCATGGCTTCCCAATTTCAAAAGACAATAACACCAAAAAATATTACAGATAAAGGAAGACTGCTTAAAGAAAAGTGGATAAATGACTATGTTTTTTGTGATGTCAAAGAGCAAGCCACTCTTTTAAATTTGTAGAGAATCTGTACAAATTTTCAAAGACTGTAATTTGAAAGGGCATTTTATGTAAAACAATGTTGCCCAATTTGCTGTATATTCAACTTTGTCCTATGGACAAAACAATAGAACTGAAAAAAGTCTGTCTTCTCAATAACTTTTTAAAAATTTAAAATTAGGATGGATTATGTCAAAGCTAGTTATGGTTATGTGGCAGCATATTTAAGAGCTAATACTTCAAAACTCCATAAGGATACTGTATTTATTAAGAAATGTAGTGAGAAATGGAAGCTTTAGTATCCCCTGAAAAGAAGGGGAGATATTTCCAAAAATGTGTTTCTCACTGGGACTTTAGTGAGATGAGCCTTAGAAAAATACTATAAAATCTATGGGAGAAATCTGGGAAGGGAGAGTAGAGGCACTAATTCTAAATTTTATGCTTTAGTAATGGATGATACCACTGATGCAACAAATTAGGCTCTATCTGCTACTTTTGTTAGAGGTATTGATGATAAATAAGATGTCACTGAAGAAATGGATTCTTTATAGCCACTAAAAGATACACCCATATCAATTTACCTATATAAAGCAATAGACAATATATTAAACCCATATTATTTGTCCACTGTCAACACATCTGATATTGCTACCAACAGTGCTCTGTTAATAATAGGTAAAAGAGAGGGATTGATAAAATTTCCTAGACTCATGTTTAATGAAATATTCCCAAGTACATCAAGAAAATTCATATGAAAAAAAAACACTTAAAAAGGATAACATCATGTTAATAGGTATCAACAGTGAATTTCATAAGGACCAAGAGTTTAAATCATCACCAGTTCCAGGAATTCCCTAAGACAATTGAGGTTGTCTAACTTAACATAATTTACTTTCCAGAAACAAGATAGCTACCCCAAGGCCAAATGTTGAAAATATTCTATGATTTGTGACAAGCTATCAAGTTGTTTACGGCATCAAAACAAATTTGTTTTGGAGATGAAATGTCACTTGTAATGGTAACATTTTTAGTAGATTTACCAGGTCATTTAAGTGAGTTAATTATGCATCTTCTAGGTAAAAACCACTCTATTAATGCAATGTTTTAAATCATAACAATATTCTGAATGAAAATAAAATGATGTCAAGCTCAAATAATGGCAAGGCATTTTATGGATTTTTTTGTAACATTGGCTAAACATAGTCTTGTGAATTGTAAAACTACAGTCTTGCTCTTCAATTTGACACAGGAAATTCAAAACAAGTTTAATATCTGTGTATATTTATGGCTCTATTATCAGTCTCCATAAATATGTTACCTGCTAATTTTCAAATAGACTACATAAAGCCATCATCTGACGTTCAACCCAAAGAAAAAATTGATGATGTCACTTTTTGGAAGACTTTTACAGATCCTATTTTGCTCAAATGAAGATATTCTCACAATCAGGTCTTCTTAATGCCAGTACCTTTTGGCAGCACCTACATTTGTGAGCAATTATTTTGAAGAATGAAGCACATTTGAATAAAATTAGAACCAAAATATCTGATGGGTCCTTGAAAACTCACTGAGAAACAATATCCACTGAACCAGATAATTATGCATCTGTTCCTCAAATATCCCACTAGTTTTCATGTTGCCCTCTTTTAAAAAAACTTTTGTAACAGAAAATACAAATAAAAAATCAATGACATTTCATTACTTGGATATGTTTATTTTCTTCATTAGCAATACCAAACTGGAAACCAACTTGATGATTTTAGAAAACTCTGAACAAAGTGCTATATAACTGAGATTATTTGAGGACATTTTTGCTTGTGCAGATCTTTTTATGCTTATCATCTTTCTTTATTGTTTGTATATTTAATGTGTGTCCCAAGACACCCCTTTTCCATCCAATAGGCCCTAGAGAAGCCAAAAAGTTGGGCATTCCCAATTTAGCAAAAAGACTACTGAAAGTCCAAAATATTATAGCCTCAAAATTAAAATGAGCTGATTTTTGAGACTTTTCATTTTGTTTTTAAAGAAATAAATTGTTTATTTTTATAAGCTTTTTTTCTCATTTTCCAAAAGACATAAGAAACATGCTTTTAGCACTTCATTCTCCCAACTTATAATGTACTATGTGTGAAATTCTTATTGCAAATAAAAGAAAAAGCTAACATAGGTATAATTAATATTATTTTTCCTCCTATAACAATCTGTTTTTTTAAATGAACTCAGTACACAGAACAAAAAATGCTATTAGATGAAGTCAGTTATCTAGTAAAAAGCATCTTAAAGTACATGTCTTATTTTTTTCATTTTTGTATACATCTTTTTATTTTATTTTTCATGTTTTCTTTTTTAAACTACCATTTTATTAAATATATGAATTTCTATAAATACAGAATAAGATACATAATTGAAAGTGTAAAATGGTTATAATAATGAAAATTTGTGATTTTAGAAGTAAAAGATTACCAATACAACAGCTAAGACGTGAATGAGCCCATCTAATTATTACTTATCACCAGACATGCTCATTCCATGTATGCCAGAGAATATTTAACCTGATCGTTATCAGAAGTATTATTAAAACATATTTTATTTATCAGATATTGAAAGAAATGTCAATTGTTAATGCCTTTTACAAAATAAATACTTACCTGGAACAAATGGCCGAACATGAGGATTCAACGTCTCTATCTAAAACATCTGTCATAAAACTACTAAATATCCATAAGTTGATTATTCTTTCAGCAATGCTTCATTTAGAGAAAGTTGTACTAAAATGCATCTTTATCCCTGTCTGCTGGGTCTACTGGGGCACATCCAGCAGAAGTGAGCTGTATGCTGTCCAATGAGCGCCATCCACTGGCCCACGGCTCTGCCTGCCTTTCCAAGGAGGCCTGACTCCACGGACATCCAGTTCCACCTGGGTAACAGCCAGAAGAGATGACAACATTCTCACCGATGGACAGGTCACCAAGAAAGAAACTAAATAGAAAAATAATAAAACAAACATAGGCTATGAATCAAGTGGACCCAGCAGATATTTCCAGAACATTTCACCCAAACACAAAAGTATATACATTCTTCTCAACACCTTACAGAACCTTCTCCAAAGCAAGCCTCAAAAGATAAAAGAAAATTGAAATGCCCTCCCCCCTTTGTATCTTATCACCATTGATTAAAGCTAGACTATATAATAGCTTCACATTTTATTTTTAAGTATCTCTAGGTATGATACCATTAGGAAGCGTTACCTTTAAATTTGTATCAATATACAAAGATCTATTCAATTGTGGTTAAATATACTCTTAATTATGTATCAATATACAAAGATCAATGCCTATGTAGCCCAATACAATCTTAATATTACGTCCATATGCAAGGGTCAATACCATTGTGGCCAAGTATAATCTTAATTTTGTATCAATATACAAAGATCAATACCGATGTAATCCAGTACAATCTTATTTTTGCACAATAAACAATGGTCAATACCACTTTGGCCAAATAAACTACTAATTTTGTATCAATATACAAAGGTATAAGGGCATATTCAATAATATGCCCCTTCTTCTTGGACCTTCCTGTGCTATGTCTATATCTCATTTTTCTCAAGCCCATGCACTCCTACATAGGAGAAGAAGAAGGATACAGAAAAGGAAAAGTAGGAAGTCCCTGGGGCTAACCTCCAAAACCCATTAAGACAGGATCATTTATCAGCTTGTAGTCTCTTCCCCTAAATATCAGAGTTTTCAGTTATCCTTCAAATAACCAAAAAGAAGGGCGGCGAAACACCTTCCCCACCCTCTGGGCATGGGACGTCGCTCTCTTAAAGTGACTTCCTGCTGATTTGGGTTGTAGTAGACCTGTTTGGGGCCCGAACCCAAATGGGAAAAATGGTTAAAAATGTTAGTACAGTCCTTTTATGATCAGTCCTTCTGTTCTCAGCTGTTTAGATGACCTAAGGGGTTTGTAGGCAGAAGCTGATCTTGCAGGCTTCACTGAGGTTCCTGCCGGGGCATTGTGTAGAGCTGAACGGTCCCAGTGACATTGGATTGCTGTGGTGGTTGCAGGCCCCCGATGGAGACAGCTATTGAGGAAGTCTGCCAGGCAGAATCAACTGACTATATCAGAAATAACAGAAAGCCTACAAACTCATGTAAACTGAATAATTCTCTACTCCATGACCACATGGTCAAGGAAGAAAGAAAGAAATTAAAGAACTTCTAGAATTTAATGAAAATGAAGGCACAACATACCAAAAATTATGAGACACAATGAAAGCAGTACTATGAGGAAAGTTCATAGCACCTAAGCACCTTCATATAGAAATAGGAGCACACCTTAACAGCACACCTTAAAGCTCTAGATCAGAAAGAAGGAAACACACCCAAGAGGACTAGACTGCAGGAAATAACCAAACTAATGGCTGAAATCAATATATTAGAAGCAACGAGAACAATACAAAGAATCAACGAAACCAAGAACTGGTTCTTTGAGAAAATCAGCAAGATATATAAACCTTTAGACAAACTAACTAAAAGGCAGAGAGACAGTACCCAAATTAACTAAATCAGAAATGAAAAGGGAGACATAACAATACTGAGGAAACCCAAAGAATCATTATGTCTTACTTCAAGTCATTTCTTAGTTTTGGAAGCTGCGGGCCCTGCACTTCCTATATAATCAGATAAATTTATCCCTCTCAGGTCTCTGAGGTGGTTGAAGAATAGATAGCTAGAGTCTCATAGTTAAATTTTGAGTTGTTTAGGAATCAAGAGGGTGTTCTGGATCTAAGAAGATGTTTTTAAAATTGTGATGCAAGTTAGTATGAAAGCTGAGTTAGATATAGAACTTTAAACTCATGGAGATGGTTAGATAGTAGAATGTTAAAGTCAGGTACCAAATACATAGGGACTGGACATTGGGAATGTATGCTAAGCCATATAACTCTCATAATTATGGCCTAATTATTTCTCTTGTTTTGTATTATATTTATTGTTATAAGAGAAAGAACCATTTGTTGGACTGAAAGGGGGAGCTGTTGGGGGTAAAACGATATATGTTAAACTAAAAACAAAGGGTAGAGGATGGGGGGTTGAGGGGGAAGAGGGTGGAAGGGTGGGACTGGAGGGGGGAGTAGGGAGGGGATTGTTATTGAGATGTAACTTGAAGAAATAAAAAATAAATTATTTTTAAAAAGCCTCTACTCCACAAAATTGTAAAATCTAACTGACGTGGATGATTTTATTAAGAGATAACATTTACCAAAGTTAAATCAAGATCAGTTAAACAAGTTGAATAGCCCTATAACCCCTGAGGAAATAGAAGCAGTCATTAAAAGTCTCCCAGCCAAAAAAGGCCCAAGACCAGATGCAGAATTATCGCAGAATTCTACCAGACTCTCAAAGAAGAGCTAATACAAGTACCTCTCAGACTATTCCACAAAATAGAAACAGAAATAACAGTGCCAAACTCATTCTATTATTCCATAGTCACTC
This sequence comes from Lophiomys imhausi, assembly GCA_907164525.1. Classification (NCBI taxonomy): domain Eukaryota; kingdom Metazoa; phylum Chordata; class Mammalia; order Rodentia; family Muridae; genus Lophiomys; species Lophiomys imhausi. The sequence continues at coordinate 1,821,369 of CAJQZJ010000518.1, read as the reverse complement.
TGATGCCTAAATCACACAAAGACTCAACAAAGAATGAGAATTTCAGACCAATTTCCCTTATGAACATTGATGTAAAAACACTCGATAAAATATTTGCAAACAGAATCCAAGAACACATGAAAAACACTGTTCACCATGATCATATAGGCTTCATTCCACACCCCGAGGGGAGAAAGTAAACCCCTGACACTATTAATGATACTGTGCTTGCAGACAAGAGAGTTGTATAACTGTCCTCTGCGAAGCTCCACCTATCAAAGGATCAAAACAGATGCTCAGATTCACAGCCAAACATTGAACAGAGACCTGAGAGTCTTGTGGAAGAGTTGGAGGAAGGGTGGAGGTACACAAACAGAATAAGAAGTTCACAAGAAGACCAACAGAGGCAACTAAATTAGGCCCATGGAGGGTAACATAACCCAAACCACTAACAGAATAGCATGCATGATCTGGACCCAGGCCCCCTACACTTAAGGAGCTGAGGGACAGTTTGCTCTTTATACCAGTATCCTAGCAATTAGAGCGGGGACTATTCCTGACACTTAGTCTGTTGCCTACAGTTGGATACTTTTCCCCTAGCTGGGCTGCATTGTCTGGCTTCAGTGGAAGAGGATGCAGTTAGTTCTGATGTGACATGAACTGCTAGGGCCATTTAGTGAGGGATGTCCCTTCTCTGAGAAGAAGGGGAGTGGAGAATGAGGGCAGAATGGGGGAGGGTAGGACTGGGAGAAGAGGAGGGAGGGTAGTGTGATTGGGATGTAAAGTGAATGAATAAATAAATTAAAGAAAATAAATACAAATAAATAAAAATGAAAAATAAATTTAACATCCATATTCATCAGGGAAATGCAAAACAAAACAACTCATATTCCATCTTATACCTGTCAGAATGGCTAAGATAAAAATTCAAATGACAGCACATGCTGGATAGCTTGTGGATCAAGAGTAACGCTCTTCCATTGCTGGTGGGAATGCAAACTTTGGAAATCAATCTGGCAGTTTCTCAGAAAATTGGGAATAGTCCTATCTCAAGACCCAGCCATACCACTCCTGGGTATATACCCAAAAGATTCTTTACCAAACCACGAGGACATTTGCTCAATGATGTTCATAGCAGCTTTATTCCTAATAGATAGAAACTGGAAGCAATCTAGATGGCTCTTAACTGAAGAATGGATAAAGAAACTGTAGAACATTTAGACAATAGAATACCAGCTATTAAAAACACTCAGCAACTTCCTATATAATCAGATATATTTATCCCTCTCAGGTCTCTGAGGTGGTTGAAGAATAGACAGCTAGAGTCTCATAGTTAAATTTTGAGTTGTTTAGGAATCAAGAGGGTGTTCTAGATCTAAGAAGATGGTTATAATAGTGATGCAAGTTAGTATGAAAGCTAAGTCAGTTATAGAACTTTAAATTCATGGAGATGGTTAGATGGTAGAATGTTAAAGTCAGGGGCCAAATATGTATGAACTGAACATTGGGAAGGTATACTGGGCCATTTAACTGTCATAAATGTGGCATATTTATTTCTGTTGTTTTGTATAGTATTTACTGTTATTAGAGAAGAAACCATTTGTTGGACTGAAAGGGGAAGCTGTTGGGGGGAAGAGGGTGGAAGGGTGGGACAGGAAGGGGGAATAGGGAAGGGTTTGTGACTGAGATGTAACTTGAAGAAAAAAAAGTATTTAATAAAAAATAAATAAAAACACTCAGCTATTAAAAACAAGGACATAATGAAATTTTTATGCAAATGGTAGATATAGAAAATACCACCCTGAATGAAGTAACCTAGACACAGAAAGACACAAAGGATATGTACTCATTTTAAGTGGATATTTACCATAAATTACAGGATAACAAGGAGGGCCCACAGGAGGATGCTTAAATCTCACTCAGAAGGGGAAATAAAACAGACATTGGAGGTTGGTGGAGGGAGGGAACTGGGTGAGATAGGGAATGGAGAGGTGGTCAGGAAGGATCAAGTGCAGAGAGGACTGAGGGAGAGAGAAGTGGGAGAGAGAACTAAAATTGGTGGTGGGGGAATAAGCTCTAGGATGAGTCAGAACGTAGGACAAGAAAAACTCCTCTGATGGTTACCCTAACTAAGAGTCCTAGCAACAGGGGATATGGAACATGAAATGGTCACCTCCTGTAACCAGGCAAGACACTTCTAATGAAGGGATGAGGACTACAATCCCCCCCCAAAAAGCCCTCAACTCAAAATTTATTCTGCCTACAAGATGCACAGTGAACAAAGATGGAACAGTATTTGAGGGAATGGCCAACCAATGACTGGTACAACATGACACCCTTCCCATGAGAGACAGCTAACCCCTGACACTATTAATGATATTCTGCTATAGTGGCAGAGAGGAATCTAGCATAACTGTCCTATGAGAGCCGTCACCCACCAGCTGATGGAAACAGATGCAGAGACCTACAGCCAAACATTAGGTGGAGCTCAGGTAGTCTTGTGGAAGAGGAGGATAAAAGATTGCTGCAGCCAAAGAGGTCAAGGATACCACAAGAAAACCTATGGAGTCAAATAACCAGGGCACATAGGGAATTACAGAGACCGAACCACCAACCAACGAGTTCACATGGGATAGACCTAGGCCTCCTGCACATATGTAACCAATGTGCAGCTTGGTTTTCATGTGGGTCCTCTAACAACAGGAGCAGGGACTGTCTCTGACTCTGTTACCTGTATTTGGTTTCCTTTCCCCTAACTGGGTTGCCTTGTCCAGCCTCAATGAGAGATGAATCTAGTCCTACTGAAACTTGATATGCCAAGGTGGGTTGATATCCTTGGGAGGCCTCCCCTTTTCTGAAGAGAAAGGGAGGGGGGAATGGGGGCAAGGAATGTGAGAGGGAGTGACTGGGAGGAGAGGAGGGAGGGGTAGCTGAGATTGGGATGTAAAGTAAATAAGTAAATTAATTAATAAAATAGTGCATGCTTATTACTGGGAAAGAAGGCATAGTAAAGCCAAGTCAGAATATAAAAACAAACTGCAGTGTAAGGGCTTTCAAAGAAGCTCAGAAAAGTGTAGTCATGGTATCAAAAACTGACTCCAACAAACAGATGTGGCACCCCATTCAATTGGTTCTATTGTAAGACAATAGCTCATTTCATTGATGTCATTGTAAATTCTACTAGGAAAAGTGGACACCATCTGAGGAAAAACATCCTCATTTGTGTTCTGACCCCACATGCATGCACATAAGCATGCATATACTGCCTCCCACACACACATATGTACACCTCAACATACAAAAACATTTTTAAAAGGAAATATGCTTAGTGAACATATTCCAGCACATTTTAAAGCACACAAACTGTTATCTACTTTTATTTGTGTATATGCATTGTTTATAATATAGGGTATCATTATGATATTGTCATGCATATTTATCAGATATTTTATTGTAGACACTCTGCATTATTCTTTCTTACCCTTCCCCTGCTTGTCTCCTTCATCTTAACAAATAAACTTCCTGCTTTCATGCCTTTATAAAAGACTCTTTTTTGCTTTAGTTACATATATGTTTGGCTATGACTTTGTATATGTACATGTGTGTGCATATATTCACAGTGACAATAAGAGGGTATTAGATTTTCTGGAGTTACTGGTTATCATGAGCAGCTGCCCTACATGGATGCTGGGAACCAAACTTATGTTCTCAAAAGGAACAGGAAATGCCTTTAACTGCTGACCAATTTCACCTGCCCCTTATATCATTTAAATAAGCAAATCTAGGTTCTATGCATGATAGTAAATGTGATATTTGTCAATGTGAATCTAGAAGTGATATTTACTCAATTTAATCATAATTTTTGCTTTAAACTGCTTTTGTTTATCTAAAAAAAAATCAATCCATCCTCAAAGAGTAAAGCTTTGTCATAAAAGAGCTTCAGAAGGTTGAATATCTGAACAGAATTTTCAAGCCCAAGTCAGATGTTATGCCAAATTCCTAAATGAGTTTATATTACAAGGAATCTGTGTAAAGGATAATACTTACACCAGATTTAGCATATTTGTAATTGAGTAAGACTAATGGTTTTTGATCATTCCTTCTCTATGGTAGGCAGGGAGATCACTTTTTTATTTTCTAGTTTATATTGTAATTATATCATTTTACCTTTCCATTTACATCCTAAAAACCCCTATATCCTCTTCCTTTCTCTATTTTAAGTTCATGGGATCTTTATTTTCATTAATTGCTGTCACATGCACACATGTGTATGTATATACATGTATATTTCTAAGTATAACCTGCTTAATCTGAAACCACACCCCAAGGAAATGCACTTACAGATTTTAGTTTCAGTGTATATATCTATAATAGAACTTCTGCAAATAGGGTGATCACTGTTATGCTGCCTCATCTTACTAGATTATTCTATTACATGTTGCTTGTATGTTTTTAGAGTTGACCATTTGGTATTAGATAACCCATCAGGTGGCTCATCCACAAAGAAGACTGATTCTGCCTCTCTTGGCAGTCATTAATTGCATGTAGCTCTTCATCTAGGTGTGAGGCCTTGTGAGATTTCCTTTCTATACTGGTATGTCACTTAGTATTGTCATTGTTCTAGTCTTGTATAAACTTGTAGCTAAGGAAAGAATCTAGCTTTCTTAAATTTGAAAATTGTCTTCATTCCTTATAAAATGTCCAATCTCTGAATTTAAGATTACAACACATCCAATCTCTGCTTTGTTATATTTCTAAAAGAAACTCTCACAGACTGTATAATTTATGACATATATTCCTCAGTTCTAGAGTCTGCAAAGTTCAATATCAAAGAATTCATATCTGGTGAGAACATAAGTGTGAAAGAACAAGAGGGAATTAAGTTCCTTTTTATAATAGGCCCATCCACTTCTGGTGTGGAACACTAATGACATGATCACATCTTTTTTATATTTATTTATTACTTCAAGTTACATCTCCATCACAGTCCCCTCCCACACCAGAGGAGTAGCATAGGAGGGAGAAGGGGGAGAGGGCGGGAGGGTAGGGCCGGAAGGGGTGGAGGGAAATTTCTTGAATGTTGTGGGTGAAGAAGTTTTTAGATTTCTCATTTTCTTTGGTTATTATACTGATTTCTTCAATTGTGTCTTCCACACCTGAGATTCTGTCTTCCATCTCCTGTATCCTATTTGTGATACTCATGTCTGTAGTTCCTGTTCTCTTTCCTTGGTTTTCCACCTCCAGGTTTGTCTCTGTTTGTGTTTTCTTTATTGCTTCCATTTCCAATTCCAGGTCTTGAACTATTTTATACATTTCTTGTTCCAATTGAGTTGTCATTGCCTGCAAATCTTTCATTGCCTTATCTCTTTCCCATGCTTGTTTGACTGAGTTAGTTCAGATGTCCCAATGGAATTCTCCATTGCATTCATTTGCAGAATTGTGATTTCTTTAATTCTTTCAGATATTTTTTCTTCTTTTAAGGCCTCTATTCATAAGTATAGATTTATCATCATTTTCATGTGATTCAGCTGTGGTGGGATGGTCAATGCTTGCTGTATTAGCATAGCTGAATTTCGTTGGAGTCATATTTCCCTGATTTTTGTCAGTTCTGTTCTTTCACTGGCCTTCAGCCATCTGGTTGTCCTTAGCTGTTTATTCTTGGTGCCTTCTGGACTTGGTGCCAGGGAAGGAGCTTTGATGTAGAGGCCTTAAAATCTTGGTGAACTATAGCTCTCCATAGGCTAGATGGGGCCTTGTGATGTGTGCTGGTTCTCAGTGGACCTCCAACAGCTCACAGCTTCCTGTTGTGTCCCAACTGTGTGCTCAGGTCAGGGTTTGGGGTGAGATGTGTTATTCCTGCCTGCAGGTTCCTGAGATCAGCTTGATGTTGGTGAGGGTCAGCAGGCCACAGACTGTAGGCCAGAGCTGCAGTTCCCTTGCAGCTCAGGCATCAGGAACATGATTGTGGACCTCCCAAGTTTCTCTCCAGGGACTCTCAAGTTCAAAGTGCACCTTTCAGCCAGAAGCACTGTGATCTGGTACAGCCCACATCACCCAGGCAGTGCACAATGGTCCAGGGCTGTTTCACTGCTCCAGGGTCAGAGCTGTCTGTGTTGTAGCCTAGTTGTTCAGCTGATGAGCAAGGCAAGTGCCAGCAGGGAGTTCCAATATGGAGTCCACAACCTCTCCACAGTGCTTAGATATGGGGAAGCTCAGCTACCTTTTCCAGCCAGAATCACTGTCCTCCAGTCTAGCCTTCCTGAGCTGGTGGGGCTTCTAGCAGTTTTCCAGCACTTAGGGCATCAGCAGCTGGTCAGGACTGTGGTCATGGTCCTCCCAGGCTGCTCTCAGGGGGATCCCAATTTCAATCTGTGCCTCTCCGAAGCTCTGTGATCCAGTGCTGCCAGCTTGCTTGGGCAGCATGCAATGGTCCAGAATTGCTTTATTGCTCCAGGCCAAGATCTAAATGCTGTAGACTGAGGCTGTAGACTGAGTGACCTGCCAAAGTGGGCATGGGCAGGGAATTGTGAATATGGAATTCACAAGTATTTGGTCTCGGGAAGCTCAGTCACTCTTTCTCTGCCAGGAGTGCAGTGTTTCAGAACAGTCTGCCTGGGTCAGCGAGGCTTCTAAGAGTTTCCCTGCAGCAAGGGTGTAAGGACTGTGGTTATGGTCCTCCCAAGCTGATCTCAGTATCAACCTGTGCCTGTCTGTCAGAAGCTCTATGATCTGGTGCAGCCCATTCACTCGGGTAGCATACAATGTTCCAGAACTGCTTTACTGCCCTGGGCTGAGATATAGATGCTGTGTACCCTGAGTGCCCAGCTGAGGGGCCAGGTAGGTGGGTGGGGGCAGAGAGTTCCAATACGTAGTCATGTAGTCTATAACCTATCCACAGTGTGTTTGGGCTCAGGGAATCTCAACCGCCTGTTAGCTTGACCCCCATCTACTGGTTAGCCAGAAGACATCATGTTGCAAATCCCAGGGAGCATCACCCTCAGTCTTACCACAGTGGCTCTGCTGGTCCTTTTTTGGGTGTCAGAATGCCTGCATGGGAGCTGCAGACTCAGGAAACCAAGGAGGGCCTCTGTTTGGAGATTGAAGCTGCCAGCTGGCACCCTGAATTGATCAGATCTGCTTGCTCTTCCACTTCTGCAGGAAGTGCTGTCTCCCCTGTCTGGTGTCTCTGTTCTTCTAGAGTCTATATGTCCAGTACAGTGTTCTTTATTGTCCCTGTATTTTCTGGGAAAACCCAGATTGGCTTGCACCTCTCAAACTGCCATTCAGCAGGAGTATATCTCTGTGGTGTTCCAGTTGGTCTTCCTGATGATCAGAATATGTCCATGCTTATCGACGCCATGTCGTGTCCCCCTGATCACATCTTACTAGATCTCAATTTCCCAGCATTTTCATTAAATATCATTTTTAATACATGACCTCTGGGGTATGACATATTCTCTGAAACATATCTTTTTCACTATTCACATAACTAAGTTATGAGATTCCATGCTGTTCCCCTTATAATTCTAAACACCATGTAGAAATAGTTTCTCTTCACTTAAATTCTGTAACACATGTTTAAAAGTAACCAAGCATCTCTTTCAACCTTTGGTTTAGAATTTTTTATCATATATTCATGTTAATTGTTCTTACACTCTGCCTTTGATCTAGTAATTAGGCATGGATATAGCATAAACAAGCTCTTTGCAATCATTTTATGGAATTTTTCTCTAGTTTCCAGTATCTCACCACATTTCTACCTGAGACCTCATCAGTATGGCCTTCATTATTCATTTTTGACAGTATTTTAGTCATGACCATTTAGTAATCTCTAGGGCATTCCAGGAATTTCTATAGTTCTCTTCTTCAATGGAATTTCTTTTAATGTACTTTTTATGGCAATAGAGACTTTTCCTAACATTCAGTTCATATTTTTACTTGTTTCCAATTCTAAAACCAAATTGGAACTTTGGTGTATTAAAAATGAAGGCACATTATCTTAGTGTCCTTTTTTTTTTGTTTAGTCAGTGTATGAGACTATAATAGAATATTATAGGCTTGATCATTTACTTCTACAAAGAGGAAAGAAAGAAAGAAAGAAAGAAAGAAAGAAAGAAAGAAAGAAAGAA
>CAJQZJ010000518.1:1788461-1800146 GCA_907164525.1 Lophiomys imhausi | reverse complement strand
CTGATCTCATTCAAGAATGTTAAGAGTGGACAGAAGTATTTTAGGAAAGGAAAATAAAGCTTGCCCAAACTGTATGCATATGGATTTCAAAAATAAAAAAACAAATAAAAAGAAGGGCAAAAATATAAAAAGGAGAAAAAAGAAAACATTTAAGACATAAAGCAAGAAAAATATAATCAAAAGAGAAATACTGATCTGATAAAAGAATATCAACAAAAGTAGAAGCTATGAAAACAATGGAAAGAGATGTCAAGGATTAGGAAAACCACCAATGTATAACTCAATAAAAATAATTTTCAACAATGAACATAGAAGAAAAATAAATTCAGGTAGACCAAATTTAAAAAGAATCTCCTACAAGCTGACTAAGACTAAAGAAAGTATTAATTGGCATGAAGAAAAAGCAATTCAAGATAGGTCAGATAGCGAGAAAAGAAGAGAAAGCCAAGAAAACTGTCAACAAATGAGAATATGAAAAAATATTAACTATAAAATTTTAGTTTGGAAATTTAACTTTCACAGGAATAAATACCATGTATATTTTTCTTATATAAAAATTAAAATAAATGGTTAAACAATAATCACATAAATTAACAACAAGGAAATACAGTTAATTTTTCTAAGATCTGACAATTTTAAGAGAATAAAATGACCAATAAATTATTACTTTAATATATTAATAATGTATATTATGATTTCTAAGCTAATTACCAATAAAATAACAAAGAATATCATAAATAGCAATAACAAAAATCATACCAGGATAAACTAAACCTGAGAAGAAAAAAACAAAAACTGTACTATAAATTGATACATTTAAACACAACCAGTTACTATAGTAAGTAAAAATGAACTTTATATTTCAATTGAACATATGAAGCTCCACTGTTGGTGTAGTATTAAGCATTCTAAATGTTAATTGGTCCTGTTTGCTGTCTGTTACTTACATTGACTCTGATTGGTTTGATAAAATGCCGAGGCCTGAGATTGGGCAAAGACAGAGAAAGGTGGGACTTCCTGGGATCAGAGCAGGAAGCCTGCACTTTAGACAGAGAATTAAAGCATTCCAGCCAGCAGCAGGAAGAAGAAAGCATTTCCAGCCAGGAGCAGCAGGAAGGAGGCACACATCATGGGTTAAAAAAAGGAACCTCATTCCACATGGCCAGGAACATCGGCATATCATGGAGAATGGCAGGCCAAGGGGACGTATGTATATATGGGGTCATATTTGGGTAATAGAATTAAGAGCTAGCTTAGATGGGCTAGGATTGCTTGATCCAGACCAAGGCTTGATAAAATCGACATGATGTCTGTGTACTCATTTGTAATGGCTGCTTAAAGATTAACAATTGCCGAACCAATTAACAATAATATAAATACTGGATACATAGTTTAATTAGCCATATAATTTTTTAACAGTCCACATTTTTAAAATATGATTTGTTGTATGCAAAAAGCATCAAAAACATAAAGATGAAAATAAATGATTAGAATACAAGAAAGATAGAAAAAGATATAGTGTTCAATAACCATTAAAAGGTATCTATATACTATCCCAATCTGCCCATGAATGCAATAGCAACATGACTGCTATCAGAGTAACCAAGCATTTTCTGATTGTATGGTAGGCCTACTCCATAGAGAAAATTCATGCTTGATTATATAAACTTGGTTAAGGGAGTATGACTGGGGAAGGCATAGGCCCTAGGACTCTACCACTATTATGATATATGGACATATTTTCAAAATATCTTCTAAATTTTATGGTATTTATTATGCTATTTAGATTAGTGCTGTTCTCTTCCTTAATGAGAGAAGATTCTGATTGAAATGGTTGATGGCTAATACAGGAATTTCTAAATTGTGCAAGTGCTAAGAATATGTGACTATTGAGCATTCAGCTATCAGTAAGATACTTATATCCCCTCTTCCAAGGGGGATATCACAAAAGAAGGGCTGGCAAGAATATAAGGGGTGCTATGAAAAGATATCATCTGGACATGACATGGCTGTTGCATACATGAATTCAAAGTAGCAGTGGGTAGCTATACAATACTAGACTTATCAACATTCCATAATGGAGAAGAGATGGACACACAAATCCCCAACCCTTCTTGGGGAGCTATGGTTGTATAATAGTTTCTTGGGGAGGAACAGTCATATTCCTCAATGGTAACCAATGATAAATTATCCCTGTAAAATAATCCTCCACCACTGCTTATGAAAACAACCCTAAATAAACAGAGTGGGCCCCCAACAAACAAAAGGCACATGAAAATAAGAAAGGAAACTGTTGGGAAGAACATGAGATTGATGGAAGGGGAAAGAGATAGGGTGATGGTGAGACTATGAGCAAAGTACATTGTGGAGTAGGGAACACATATAGTGAAATTGAGAAAGACTAAAAATAAGTATTTCTATACTCTTTAAAATATCAAATACAATAATAGTTTGTGAAGAAGCATCATTAAAAATATTCATAGCCCATAAAAAGAGGCACAATAATTCTAAACTTACACTATATGTGCTAATACATGAAGAAAACTGGAAAGAATTCAAATAAATACACAAACAGTATGAAAACTGAAGTAGTTAATACACATTTAGAAAGTTCTAAAACTAAATAACAACCAAGGAACTGAAAACAAAATATTTTACCGAAATACTGCTATATGCCCAACAGAAAACCAAATTTCAAAAGACTGAAAATAACATCGTAAAGCTATGTAGCACTGGAAAATCCCATGCATTGTTAATGGGAACATACAATTACTTTGCAAGCCTAATTAACCTGGTCTTAAATTTGAACCTTAAAGTGTATCCCATTGTTATAATGATGATGTTATATTTTATTGTCAAAATTTTAAGTTGTTGTGTGAAATGTAGTATTATAAATAATTACACCAGTCTTATAGGTATTGACCAGGGCAGATTCAAGCAAACTGGATATGGCTTCTACCTAGGCATGACCTTATAATTTTTACTACATTTGACAGTAATGAATGTGCTTATATATCAGGGACATTATTCATGATGTGTAAAAAGTGTAATAAACCCTAATATTTATCTGGAGAAAGAAATGTGATATAGTAATAGAAAATTTACACTGACATGCAATACAGATTAAATTTCAAAGGTATAATATTGATTAAAGAGTCAGACAAAAATGATGCATGCATACTACATACATTCTATATAACTCTATTCATATGACATTTAAACAAACACTACAGAGTTTAGAAATACAAAAATATGTTAAACTATAAATAACATTACACAACTGTGCTGACTAGTTTTATGTCACCTTGTCACAAGCTAAAGCCATCAAAGAGGGAGAGAAAATGATTGATGTGGGAGGTCCCTAGCCCATTGTGTATGGTGGCACCCCTGGGCTGATGGTCCTGGGTTCTCTAAGAAAGCAGGTTGAGCAAGCCATGAGGAGCAGGTCAATAAGCAGGACCTCTCCCCTGTTTGAGTTCTTGTCCTGGCATCCTTCAGTGATGAACAGTGATGAGGGAGTGCAGAAGTTTAAACCAAACAAACTCTTTCCTTCCTAACTTGTTGTGGTCATTGCATTTTAATCACAGAAAAAGGAACCCTAAATAAGACAACTAAAGACTCTGGTTTTTCAACCAAGAACTCTTAAAACTACACTATTGCTTATATGTAAGAAGGAATATATAGTTTGAAGAGGAAAAGAAGCAGACATCTCGTAATTATTTGCCCATATTGCAGCAGTTATCTATGACTATTCACATATTGCATATATACATACATGTTGTGACAACATATTTTTAACCATGTTAAGTCTTTAAAGAGGTACAAATTACTAGGGAATACAGGGAAACTTTGAATGCTATTAGAGCAAAAAGTCTTCAGATATTCACTTTGGACAAAGAAGGTTTCTTTAAACTATAATATTTCATCTCTATTTCTGCTCAGGAAAGCAGTTGTAAAACTAATGCAACACAAGAACACCACTGGAAGAAAAGAAACTTGTGAAGCTAAGTTCAACACTGCACTAGAACTTTGAGAAATATCCTCCAAACACCTTTCCCTTATGAAAGAGTTTGGGTTTTCTGCTATGCATGTATAACATGAACAGGAAAATATTCATTTTTTAATGGCATCCTGGACCACACAGAATTGTCTCAGGAAAAAAAAAAAAACAGAAAAACATGTGTATAGTGTTATGTGGCTATAACAAATGGACCTATACAACCATATTATGATGATACCTAGGTGTGTTTTATCCACAATGCTGAATAGATAGTAATACATCTTAATCTATTCAATTGGGGCACTTCCAGATAAGATAAAACAAAAGAATGCATAAAGGGGACCTTTTCTCATATATCTCTACCTCCATTAGCCTCAGACAAGACTCTGAAATTTTTCCAAGAGGAAACCCTATCAATCTGTCATTTGCTAAGTAAATAGAAGTGTTTTGACCTAAGACTTTATTTTATGAATTTTATTTGTCTGCTTTCATCAGGAAGTAAAATGTGCCAAAACCTTACTTCATTTTCACTCTAAGGTTTAAATCCAAATAAACCATTCATCTAAGTGTTAGACCACACAGTTCAGAGCCACTTAAAGCCCAAGCACATGTCACTTGTACTAACAGCTTCCTCTAGTCCATGAGGAAATGTTATTTGCATCTTGCTGAAAACTTTGGATTGATGATGACAATGAAAAAAGAAAAAAAAATCTCAAAGGAATTTCACCTCCGTCATTAAAAAAAATGGAATCACCTTGTTGAAGACTTTGAAAATACATTTCAGTGGAGATTCTTCAATGTCTACTAGAGGCAAATATTCAATTAAGTATTAAACCTGTGCTCTCAAGAACCAGCCAAGAAATTCTTTTCCTACAAAGCACGTTAGTGTGATAATTGGAAATGTTTGGACAATGACTCTATATTAAATAATATTTTGTGCAACAGCATTTTTTTATGATTGCACTGTAGTGATACAAAATTACCTTTGATTTTAGGAAATACACTGGCGTTTTAGAATTAAATAAGTACTGTGTATACAATTTGCTCTAAATAGACTAGGAAAAAATATTGAATTTTTTCTGTAGGAAAAGAGAATGTGCAACAGAAAAACAAAATGTAGTAAAAGGTTAAATTTTGAAAAATTTAGTGAAGGGTATATATAATGATTTTCATAGTATTTTATGTAACTATTTTTTATGTCTGAAACTTCAAACATTTTTTAATTAGTTCATGGGGCATGTTCTATAATTAAGAATTGGTATTTGATACTGATAAAAAAAATGGATGAGCCAGGTATAAACTATATGACTATGAACTAAGCCACTTGATTTTCTTGAGTCTTGGTTATATCAGTCATAAAAGTGAGGAATTTAGCATGTGAGTACTATGCTAAATCTATAACAACATGATCCAAGGTCTTCTTATTTATCTCTTATAATCTCTTTCCTTTCATTTTGTTGATTGTCCCTAGTAAAGATTAGATAAATAATGACAGCAGTTAACAGTTGTACAGTAAAATTATGTGATAGATACACTTCTAAATTTTTTAATATATAATTTTTTATATCCTGACTGCAGTTAACCCTCTATCCTCCCAGTCCTCCACAGCCATCTCCCCTTTGTCCCCATTTACTTCTCCTCCCTCAGTTTCTCTTTAAAAAAGGCCAGACCCTCCCATGGATACCCACCAGCCATGGCATATAAAGTTGTAATAAGAATAGGCACGTCTTCTCCTCTTTTGCTAGATGAGACAATCCAGTAGAAGAAAAGGATCCCAAAGACAACCAACAGAGTCAGAGACAGCCTCTGCTCCCACTAGTAGGAGTCCCACAAGAAGACGAAGCTACACTTCTGTAACATACATGCAGAGGACCTAAGTCAGTCTCATGAAGTTTCCTTAGTTGTCAGTTCAGTCTCAGTGAGCTCAGATTGGTTGATTCTGTGGGTTTTCTTGTGGTTTCCTTGGCCATTCTGGCTCCTATAAACCTTACTTCCTCTATTCCACAGGATTCCCCAAGCTCCACCTATGTTTAGCTGTGGGTCTCTGATTCTGTTTCCATCAGGTACTGGGCGAAGCCTCTCCGGTGACAATTGGGATAGGCACAATCTATTAATATAGCAGAATATCATGAGGAATTTAGTATATAAGTGCATTTCATCTTCACAGCAAATATCTTTGGATATATGAATATCATCTTTATTTTGTTGAATAAACAAGACATAAAACATTACAAAATATACTTCTGGTAATATAATTAGTAACTGGACAGAACTGCACCAAGATCTCATGCTCACATCCCTTACATGAACAGACTGAAAACATTTTCTTTAAGTGGTTATATACTAGGTTAAATGCTAGGCTTTTCATGCTATTCAAGCCTCTTCATTTGTTATGTTATATACCATTTGAAATCCAAAATAACTTTAATGGTATACAATAAGACATTAATAACACAAACAGAAATATTGAATAAGTCATTACCTACAACTTGACTGCAGCAATCTGATGCCTCTCTCTTTTTAAACTCATTGTGATTGAGAACTTCATACACGCACATAATATGTTCTGAGCAAATCTAGCCCCAATTCCTCCCCTTCAGTTTCTCCTGTTATAAGACCAATGACTTTTCAATCCAACTTCATAAACTGCTTTTAAACCCACTGAGTCCACTTAGTACTGCTTGAATGGGCATGGATGTAGGACTAATATTTAGAGCATGTGTAGCCTCTCCAGGATCACATTCCTGACTCTTGCTCTATCAGCAGTCATCTATTGTCAATAGTTTCTCAGTTGGTGGGTGCTTCATGAGACTCTCTCCTTTCCATGTTAGGATTTTTCCTGGATTGATATTAACAGATAATTGAATCTGTACTCATAGCAACTGTGAGTTTATGTGTGCAATGGCTCTGTCATACCCAGGAAATATTAATTTTTGAAGATGTGTACTACTCCTGACTATTATCATCATTCCATCCTCGACTCCATAGTGATCCTTGAGCCTCTGGAGGAAGCTTTATAATACAGATGCCCCATTTAGAGCTGAGAACTTCACAGTCTCTTATTCTCTGCATGTTCACCAATCATGACTTTCTAGATTATTCACCACATACTGCAAAAACAAGCTTCTCTGATGAGAGTTGAAAGATTCCCTAATCTATAGGTATCTAGAGGTAAGAATTTAGAGGGTAGTTTATAACTGTGTCCATTTAGGAGAATAATATAAGGTTTTCTCCATGACACCAGCAGTTCTGTGTTTCTGCCTATTAATAGTACTAGGCATGAGTTTCACTTTGTGGCATAGGCCTTAAATCCAATCATAAAGTTACTAATTATTATAACATTTGTGCCATTATTTTTTTAATAATTTATTTTTTATTTCTTCAAGTTACATCTCAATCACAATCCCCTCCCTACTACCCCCTCCAGTCCCACCCTTCCATCCTCCTCCCCCTCAACCCCTGATCCTATTCCCCTTTTTTTTTAGTTCAAGGTATTTCTTTTTCCCCCCAACAGCTCTCCCTTTCAGTCCAACAAATGGTTATTTTTCTTATAACTATAAATACAATACAAAACAACAGAAATAAATAGGCCAAAATTATGTGAGTTATATGACTTAGCATACATTCCCAATGTCCAGTCCATATGTATTTGGCACCTGACTTTAACATTCTACTATCTAACCATCTCCATGAGCTTAAAGTTCTATATCTAACTCAGCTTTCATACTAACTTGCCTCACATTTTTAAAAAATATATTCTTAGATCCAGAACACCCTCTTGATTCCTAAGCAACTCAAAATTTAACTATGAGTCTCTAGCTATCTATTCTTCAACCACCTCAGAGACCTGAGAGGGATAAATATATCTGATTATATAGGAGGTGCAGGGCCTGCAGCTTCCAAAACTAAGAAATGACATACCAGTGGCTACCTGGACAGTTCCCATTTTCTCTCCAGACATTACAGCATCAATCTTCAGCCGTTTGGCCCCGTTTCTCTGACAGACATTGATTGTAGAGCAGGAATTATGAAGGACTTACCTACCCTGTCTTGGCAGAGCTAGGCTGTCGACTTACCTGCTTCCCAGTTTTGTCCTTTTTGTACAGAAGTCTGTCTACTGTTGAAGCAAGGGGTTTTTCTTGTCAAGAGAAAGGCTTATCACCAATTCAATCATCTCCCACTGGAGATTCTTCGATGCTCATCTTCTACTTGGAGGAGAATAGGGGGTGCTGTCAGGAGCTGACATGTCTCGATATCAAAAAATCTTAAGTTAAGAAAACATCTTTGAATGCCATATTCTGCAGAACTCTTGAGGTTTTTGAAGATGCCCTATCTATCTCTTATATTTAGATAAGCAAATATTGCTTGTCTCTTAGCAACTTGATTTGTGAGTAGCTTAGAAAATAGCTGTGATAGACTGTCATAGTAACCAACAAAATGACACGTTTGCATGACTATTAGTTTGCATTTCTTAATTATCCTAAACAGTTTATGATGGTTGGTAGCAAGAGGTCAACATTTGTGCCATTATTGACTGTTACACCAGTGAACATATTTTGTCAGGCCAGCCATTGTTATAACTTCTAGAATTCACAGCTAGGCAAGACTTTTGATTACTTTTCCCCCCAGACAATTGCACAGTGCCTGTTAATACTATGAAAGCTATTCAGTAAGGATGGAGTTTCCAGGTCAGTACTAGGTTGGTTTCTACATGTGTTATAATTCAAGTATGTGGTGTCTTCATCTATAGGGTGTTACCATCAAGTTATAAGGTGTAGCCAATGGCAATAGCCTGTGAAGTTTGGGGGGTGGGAATCCGTAGAACCCCACTGAAACTGGAAAAGAGATATCCCATATGTGGCATTGGACTTCTTTAATTGATAGTCCCACGGTATCCAGGCATTGTCTCTCTGCAATAGAGTAACCCAATTTGAATTTCTTTTATACATATATATTTGTATATTTTAGGAAAATGACTTATCCATTATTGTGAGTGGGGTGTTGAAGTCTCCCACTACTGATGTGTGGGAATCTATGGGTGGGTTAAGCTTTAGAAGAGTTTCTTTTACAAATGTGGGTGCCCTTGTATTTGGGATATATATATATATTCAGTATTGAGATGTCATCTTGATGAATTTTTCCTTTAACGAGTATGTAGTGACCTTCCCTATCGTTTTTGATTAACTTCAGTTGAAAATCTATTTTATTTGATATTAGGATAGCAACTCCAGCTTGATTCCTGGGTCCATTTGCTTGGAAAACCTTTTCCCAGACCTTTACTCTGAGATAGCATCTATCTTTGTAAGTGAGATGCATTTCTTGTATGCAGCAAAATGATGGGTCTTGTTTATGGATCCATTTAGTAAGACTGTGTCTTTTTGGGGGGGAGTTTAGTCCATTGATGTTGAGGGATATTAATGACCAAAGGTTGTTATTTCCTGTTATTTTGGTGTAAGTGGTGGTTGTATGTTTCTTTTGGTTTAGCTGCAGTGGAGTTTTTTGTTTCCACTGTTTTCTTGGGTGTAGTTATCTTCACTGGGTTGGAATTTTCCTTCTAGGATCTTCTGTAGGGCTGGATTTATGGGTAGATACTGTTTAAATTTGGTTCTGTCATGGAATATCTTGTTTTCTCCATCTATGTTGATAGAGAGTTTTGCTGGGTATAGTAATCTGGCCTGGATCCTATGTTCTCTTAGGCCTTGTAGGATGTCTGCCCAGGCCCTTCTGGCTTTTAAAATTTCTGAGAAGTCAGGTATAATTCTGATGGGTCTGCCATTATATGTTACTTGACCTTTTTCTCTTACAGTTTTTAATATTCTTGCTTTGTTCTGTACATTTGGAATTTCAATTATTATGTGGCGAGAGGAATTTCTTTTCTGATATATTCTGTTTGGTGTTCTGTAAGCCTCTTGGAATTTTATTGGCATCTCTTTCTTTAGGTTTGGGCCTCCCAGATCACCGCTCCACTGGAGATAAATAGAGGTGGTCCCATAGTTCTCCTCTAGCTCAGAATGTGCTGTGGATCACCACCATAATGGTTCTGCCAGGAATATACCTGTACACCTGTTCTTGAAGCTCCGCTGGTGTTGGAACGCAGGCGTGGAAGCTGGGTGCTCCAAAGGCTGGTGAGTAGCCCAATCTGAGGTTTGAAGCCACTCAGTGGGCAGCAGTATCTGCTGCCTCTGTGCCGTGCCCCTTGGTCTGGGTTCCCTCAGCTGGTAGGTCTGTTTCCCTGGGGGTCTGAGAGTCCCGCTGAGGGACCCCTACTAGTCCCTGGGTTCGCTGGGTGTGACCTTGCAGGTTCACACTTCTCAAGTTGTTGCTCAGCTTCTTTATATTTCTGCAATGTTGTAGCTATTTTCCCCAGAGCTCAAAATGTGTCCCTGCTGACTGCCACCATCTTGAATCCTGGAGAATTTCTTTCCTGAGTTCCGAACAGGGCAGCACCCAGTGTACACAATATCTGAGTGACAGGGGGGCAAACTAAGTCTAAGCAGAGTGTTTGATCGCTTTGGAGCCATGTTGATTGCAAAAGCAGCCTGAGTCCATGTTTCCCCAGCAAAAACTGGGACTGGCCACACCCCGGAATATGTGAGCTCCTGAAACAACCAGCCACAGGCCCTCTGACTCTGGCCATACCACTCCCAGGCATATATATCCAAAAGATTCTCCAAAAAACCACAAGGGCACTGGCTCAACTATGTTCATAGCAGCTTTATTTATAATAGCCAGAAACTGGAAACAACCCAGATGCCCTTCAATCGAAGAATGAATTAAAAAAAAAAAAGCTGTGGTACATTTACACAATGGAATACTACTCAGCTGTCAGAAACAAAGAAATCATGCAATTTGTAAACAAATGGATGCAAACTTGATTTGAAAACTTCATCTTGAGTGAGCTAACTCAATCCCAGAAAGATCAAAATGGTATATATTCTCTTATAAGTGGATATTAGCCATATAGCACAGGACAACCATCCTACAACTCACAGACCCAAAGAGACAGGGATCTAGCATAGCTATCCTATGAAAAACTCTACCTAGCAGCAGGTCATGGACTCTGTTGCCTGTTAGTGGAACACCTTACCCTAGCTGGGCTGCCATTTCTGGCCCTAGTACAAGAGGGAGCTCTTAGCCCTCATGTGACTGATGAACTGAGGGGCGTTGATATGTGGGGGCTTCCCTTATCTGAGGAGAAGGAGAGAATGGGGATGATGAGTAGGGAGGGAATGTAAGACCTGGAGGGGAGGAAAAAAGGGGTTGTGATCTAGATGTAACTTGAAAAAAAATTAATAAAAAAAATAAAAAGAAAAAATAAATCTTTAAAACAATTTTTAAATGATTAATCTTATTATTATGAAAATGTGGCTTACTGAGACACAATAGTTCACTTGAAGTTTAATCAACCTCTAGATTCATAAAGGTAATACTAATGTAATGAACTCAGATTGCCACACATTAAATCTCATTTATTTCCCCCTATGAATCCTAATGGGTAAATAGTATTTTTTAATTTTGTAACTGAGAAACAAGAAGTATAATGACCTTTCTAATATTTCTAAGTATTCAATGGTAGAATAAGGATTAAAAATTAAGTTTGTCTCTTACAGCTTTTAATATCCTTTCTTTGTTCTCTACATTTGGAGTTTCTATTATTATGTGGTGAGAGGAGTTTCTTTTCTGAT
>CAJQZJ010000518.1:1731393-1783461 GCA_907164525.1 Lophiomys imhausi | reverse complement strand
GATGGTCAAGTTGGAGTCTGGAGTGGCCCACCTCCTCAGTGCATTGAACTCAACAAATGTACTCCTCCCCAAGTTGAAAATGCAATCATGGTGTCTGAAAACATAAGAGTTTAGAAGTCAATCTGGCTTTATCATGAAAGGACCATTCAGCGTGCAGTATCACTACCTAAACAAATGGGAGCCAGAGTTACCAAGCTGCTTCAAGGTAAATCTTGTGGTGCTTTCCTGGGCCAACTTCCTAATGGGCATCTGCTATTTCCACTAAATCTTCAACTTGTGGCCACAGTGTCCTTTGTTTGTGATAAAGGGTTTCAATTAAAAGGCAACTCTGCATCAGAAGGATGCACATAGCATCTATTCACTTATAATTGGATTTTAGCCATATAATACAGGATAACTATACTACAACTAATGCACCAAAGGGAACAGGAGCATAAACTTTGTTTCCTATCAATGAGATACCCTAGTGGTGCTGCCTTATGGGCCCCCAGTGTATGAGGAGGCGCTTAGCCCTCATATAACTGCTGAACTGGGGTGGGGGGCTCTTATGTAGGGACACTCCACTCTAGAGGAGTGGGATGGAAGAGATGTGGGGTAGAGGGTGGGAGGGCGTGACTGGGAGGGGTGGAAAGAGGCCACTGTGATGAATATGTAACCTGAAGTAACAAATAAATATTTTTAAAAGCACCAAAAATAATATTAATATTTTTAAAAGGCAACTCTGCTAGTCATGTATTCTTGCTGGAATGGAAAGTATTTGGAATAGCAGTATTCCTGTGTGTGAACAAGTGACATATAGCCTCCCACAGTATATGAGTGGAAATTGGAAGGGATTGGAAATGAAAGAAGAATATTACTATGAATAAAATGTAAGCTTGGAATGTGAAGATAACTATACTATAGAAGGCAGTTCTGAGAGCCAATGCCAGTCAGATTTAGCTGGGATCCTCTTCTGGCCAAATGTGTGTCTCTCTCAAATAGTGGTCTCATAGCTGGAATTATCTTTGGGATAATCTTCTTCATTTTATCCATCATTGTTTTCTATTAGATGACTCTGAAATATAAAAACACACAATACCACAGTTAAAAAGTGTAAAGAAATGAGTTTCTATCTAAACTCTCAAGAAGACAGCTGTGTTCACTGTCAAGCCCTGCTAACAAGTCAGGAGAAGAGCAATTCCACTAGCTCAGCTCTGAATTCACTCATGCCAGAAGTCTCCTACATAGCTGCATTGCAAGATGAGCTATCTATCTATCTATCTATCTATCTATCTATCTATCTATCTATCTGTCTGTCTGTCTGTCTGTCTGTCTGTCTGTCTGTCTGTCTATCTACCTACCTACCTCTATCTCTATCTCTCTTATGTAGCTGCATTGCAAAATGACACCTCTCTCTCTCTCTCACTCTGAAAAAGCATTTACTGCTGTATCACTTTTAAAATAAAACATTTTCTTTTAAGAAAAAAAGTGCATTGTCTGCTCAAATAGAGCAAATTATTCTCCTTTCACACAGGTTCCTATGTTCATTTTCTGTGGTTATATCACTATTCAAGTTCTTTTGCACCCTAAAATATCTTGTATAATCCCAAACCTCTCTTATTCTTCAAGGCTCAGCTCAATTGCATCATGGTGAGAAAATTTTCTTCAGTATAAACAAAGTGGAGAAGATGTTAGATGATCCCTGGTACAGCTTTACTCTGAATTCTGTAGCTACATAATATGATGGTTATAATCCATCCTTCTCAATCTAAACTATAATCATGAAGATTCTAGGTGATGATGCCCTGATCTTAAAATGTCCTACAGATAAAGCAGTATTCTTTTTTAAAATGAAGCAACTAACATTGAAATCTTTCTTGAATGTTAGAAATCTGTAATATAAGGTATATGATACTATCTCATTCTCCCTAGATTTGAGGCATCATGAAATCTCAGAATTTAAAGGATGTATGACAACATTTATACCCTAATGCAAGATCTTCTTGACAGTCACCTTTCTTTGGGAGAGACACTTAAACATATAAAGTTGGGGAAAGAATTACCTTATAAGATAGACCACTGTGTAAGTGTGATGTAATTTATTAGTTTCATATATATATATAATAATTAAGAGCCTACTATGTGCTGGATAATGGTTTAGCTATGATTAAAAATACAATGATAAACAAGACCAATATATTTCTTATTCTCTTAGACCTTACATTCTATTTCTAAGGAAATAAATAGCAAAATTTCTACAATTAACTAGATGAATAAAACTATTTAGATAGTGATTGGTACAATAACATAAAAGCCACAAAATATGGAATAATCAAAATCTAGAGGTGAAAAGCTTGTATTGGTTTATTAGGCTAGAGAAAGCTGTTCTGAAAACAAATGGCTGCAAAGAGCTGGCTATGCATATATTTTAGGGAAAAGTATTCATGGAAGGAGGTGAAAAACTACAAGGAAGCTTAGATACAAATTGGCTTGATATGCACAAGGGTCAAAGAGCAGGCTGTACAGCTGGTCTGTAGTAAGCATTTTCAAATCATAAGTAAAGGGATGAGGGAAAAGAACAGAAGTCAATCTTACATGTTATGTTTATTGTAATAACATTTTGAAATTCCATGTTCTAGGATGAAATATATGCCATTACTGTTCCATGTGACAGCTTCATACTTATCTGAAGACACTACTTCCATTCCTTCTATTTTTTTTCTTACAGTCCAAGAGTCATCAAATCCTTCAACTATCCTTCCTATATCATCTTTTTGTTCTACACTGTTCCTATTCATCTACTCACTTTATTTTGCTAGAACAAAATGCCATGGTTGTAACAACAAATATTTGCTCTTCATGATTCTGGAGGCTAGGAAGCCCAACATAAATGTTCAGGAAAATTCAGTGTCTGGAGAAAGCCTGATTCCTGATTTGCAGTCTTCCTGGTTTACAATCTTTTCATTTCTAGCTGGGGTCCCACATGTCAAAATGCATAAAGAAAGATTAGCTCTCACATGTCTCTTCTAGGGGAGCTAATCCTAAAATGATGGTGTCATCTTCCTATTTCTCAAGGTCTCTATCAACAAATATCATCAAGATGTAGGTTGCTAAGTATGCTTACTGAAGGACACATTCAGGTCATAACACCTACTATCACTTTCTTGATATATTCTAGTCTGCTACTGTTCTTCCTCAAGTAGTACCTATTAGATAAAAAATAAATTTTGAGTGATGGCACAAATAAACAATATGTCATGCTTAATACATAGCACAGGAGGATAATATCTTTTATTTTACTGGACATTATAGTTCTGTTTAAAAACTCAAGTAAGTAGTATTCTTTTTAGAAATTAAAAAAAAATAGCTTTATATCTTGATCATCAGTAGACTCAATCTTATGTACCAAAGAGGTAATGAAAGCTGATTTTCACTGGTATTATGGTTGGGCCAGAAAGCACATCTGTGGAGCCTCATAATTTTCGCTTTGAAAGATGCTACCCTTCATTTGGGGCTAGGGCATGCAAATTCCAATCCCTAATTAATTCTAGCAAATGTGACACAAACAGGGTCTTTGCTTTTATATATGCTTGTTCTTCTACTAAATCTCTGTCATCACGACATTACTATATCCAAGCTACAAAGTCACAAAAAAGTAAAGAAAAGGTAATCAACAGATGATTATATATATATATATATATATATATATATAAATGGACAAGGTCATAACAAACTCAATGACTCATAAGCAATAATAAATAGCTATTGTTAAAAATTACTAATTTGTAAGGCAGGTATAAAAAACAACAACCTACTGATAAAGGAAGTTATCAGCATATATTGTGAAATCACAAATCTCCTTCCACTAACACATTCAAGCATATACATATGAGTTCAAATCTTGTATGTATAAAACCATAATCAGTTAAATAGGGGCTTAGAAGAGTTTATACCATATGGCTTTATGGTAAGAGTTTTGTTTTTTTTAAAAACCCAGTTATGAGAATGTTTTTGTTTAATCCCAGATGTGAGGCTGCTTCAGTTGTGTCATGAGCTAGCAGGGGTGTGGCTTAGCCAGATGAGAAAGTTTAACTCTGAGGACTGGAGAGAGGGAATAACAAGCCAGAGCCAGGAGGAGAGAAGGGACTACAAATAAGAGAGAGGGGGTTGCTAAGAAGAAGGAGGAGGTTGCTGCTCTCCCTGCTCCTGGTGCTCCCCTAAATTGCTGCTGATTCTTCCTGTCGCTGTTTCCTGATTTTCTGATTTGCTGGACTTCTGGATATTGATAACTGAGATTGGTATTGCCGCAAAAGAACCCAAGGACCCTAATCAGCAGGAAGTAGCTCATAGAGAACTCTGTCCTTTCTCCTTTAGCTTTCTTTCTCTCCCGCCTAGTGTTGGGGCATTGGAAGGAACAAGAGTTGGAAGGGAGGAAGAGGTACTAAATATAATAAAATAAATATAATAAATATTAAAACAAAAATAATAAAAGCTACCTTGCTACATGACTTACAGTCATTTAGCTTCCTGTATATCACAACCTGTCTTGGATTCAACTAATTGATTACTCCACATAGCACCAAGTCTTTCACAGTATTTAAAATACTAGATAAATTAAAACACAAAGCAAATGTTACATATGTGAAGACTACACAAGCTTAAAATGTATTTTTCATTATTTTCCTCAGATCTATATAAAATTATGGACCAACTGCAGAGCAAGAATGATTTCATGGGAGAGTTGGGTTTCCTATTATATGTAAGGTAATAGAAAAAATATTACTATACTGCCGAATCTTTCTGCAGTTGACTTACCATGAATTGATATGGTAAAGTGAAAGAAAATCATGGTTAGGCTTCAAAACAAGTTGTTTTAAATAACGTTTACTTAATATTAAGACATGTCATACTAAAATACTCATTTTCAGCTCCTAATAATAGGTTGGAGCTTATTAGATGTTTGAATATTTGGACTTTTACAGTTTAATATATTTTCCTTTGAGTTGGTTATATTTTTGCCTCATTAGGAAAGAAATTTGAGACAAATTAAATTCAATATCACTGCCAATAATGTGTCTGGACTGCAATGAATCACTTCTCTAAAATTTACATGTTACCAAAAAAACCCAAATAGTTTCATCTTGAATGTCCTTCCTGACTATAAAAAAATTGCAATATGGTATATGGCCATAGGAACATGCTTCTAGGCATATTTTTTAACAACGCATATGTTTTACTTCTTACAGCCTTGAGGTGGCATAGAATCAAGAACAAGAGGCTAACAGAGTCTTCAATGGGGTTACTTAGAATAAAATCTTAGAATATAAAAGAGGCTAGCTATACTCATTCTGTGTACTATTCTTCCATAACAGCATGAAAAAGTCTGGAAATTTCACACAGGAAGATGTAGGCACATGAAGATATAACTCTGCCTAGAATTCTCTCAAGTAATGACTACCCAGTTTCCCCTGCCAGTTCTCTACTCATCTCAGAAGCTTAACCTCAGGACCTGATTTGTTCTTAAGAGATTTCGGGAGCCTACATTAGTATTAAAGCAGCCTGTCCTTAAACCACCTTAATTCTAATCATGTTCTGATCACTTTAGTAAATGAATATCTTTCTAAGCTTTTCTCTTTTTATTTGATTATTTTAAGCTTTCATACATATACTTATTTTATGTTGAGCATATTCTTACCCACATCCCCTTTGCCTCCCTTGTTGTCTCCCATTGCCTTTGGATTATTTTCCTTTGTTCTTCTAGACAATGTACCTTTTTAATTGTATTACATAAATATGAATCATTTTATGTATTATTAAAATCTAGGAGCCATAAATGAAAAATATGAATTTTTTCTGTAATTGGTTAAATTTTCTTGATATAGTTATCTCTAGTTAAATCCAAATTCCTGCTAATGGCAAAACTTTATTATTCTTTATAGATCATAGTTTTAAAAATTCAATATGTATTCATACCACATTTTCCTTATATATGACTTAGTTGATGGACACCTAGATTGGTTCATTAACATAGCTATTATAAATAATGTTGCAATCAACATTTATGTGCATGTCTCTCTATGACATGAAGATTTTCAATCCTTTGTGTAAATATCCCCAAACAGTAGAGCTGGATCAGAAGATAGACCTATTTCTAAGTTTATCAAAAACTTCCATACTGACTTCCATAGTGGCTGAACTAGTTTATGTCCTATTTTGTCCTTACCCTTACCATAATTTGTTGTTGGTAGTTTTCTTAATGATAGCCACTTTGAATAGGGTAAAATGGAATCTCAGTGTATTTTTGATTTGCACTTCTCTTATGGTTAAGGATGTTGAACATTTTGTCATATGTTTTTCAACCATTTGTATCTCCTCTTTTGTGAAGTGTCAATTTTATCATCCCATTTATTGATTGCATTTTTGAACTTCTTGGTTAGTTTTTTTTTAGTACTTTGTGGATTCTGGATATCAATCTTTTGTCATATGTATAGTGCTTGCTATACTTTTCTAACCTCAGTTTCCCCACTTTCTCAAAAGTGACTTGATGTGATGCCTAACAGAAATATTGCAAGTGTCAAGTATTATATAAAGCATTCAATAAAAGTCACCTGCTAATATTTTATGTTTATCACCAATGGTATGTTTACAAACTAGCTCTCCAGAAATAAAAGTGTGATTTATAATGTTTACTCATTCCCATATTCACACCATAACTGTTATCAAATAACCAACATGAAGTCATTGAAGTTAAAATTAGCAAGCGAAAATGCACATCGTTTTCAGAAGCCAAAATGAGCCCAGTAGACAATGTCCTAATGTGTCTACTTGTAAATCACTTAATGCATTTCTCCCATATTTTAAAAATTATTTGCTATTTTTATGTGTATGTGTACTACATGTGTGCAAGAGCCCCTGAAGACCAGAAGAGGGTATCAGAGTCTCTGGAACTTCAGTGGAGTTGCAGACAGTTGGGAGGAGCTATGAGGGTGCTGAGAACATTCTTTTTGCTAGAGCAGGAAGTACTCTTGGTCTCTTAGGCCATCTCTCCAGCCATTCATCCATGTCTTAACTCTATTTTCTTCTCAAACTAAAGTCTCATTCTCTAACCCAAGAAGTAACTCTAGCACAATTTATCAGTCTTTGCTGATCTGACAACCTCCTTACTCACTTAGGTCTTAGCATACAACCTGCTTACAGAATTTTTGTCATCATGTCACATCAGCCTGCCCCACCATCTGTGCTTGAGAGATCTCTCTAATTAATTCATCTGCTTCATTTGCCAACATCTTCTAGCTATAACTGTGGCAGGATTCTATTAGGGACCAGAAACAGGAACTACTGAAAGAGAGGTACAATTTATGACTAAGATCCAAAGATCTCATCTATGGAAATAACATTCATTTAACTTGTCTAATTAGCACTTTATTTTGTCTGAATAATGAGCACCTCTTCTAGGTACTAATGGATGAATAAGGCCACTATAAACATGGTAGTAATTTCAAGATGCTATGGACACAACTCATTCCTAAATTAAAGAGGAGTAGCCCATTTAATGAACAACTCTCAACTTGTAGTTACACCTAAGCCATGAACTTTGAAGCAATCCATCATATAAAGTAAATAAACTCCAATTATTTACTCATACTCTCATATGGCAATTGAGTACATTACTTAGTCGCTGGCAAAGCTGGCAGCAAACTGATGCAATTATCTATGCAAGTGAGCAAATGATCCAATTATGTGTATAATTATGGCAAAGCATTAATGCTGATAATGATGAGAAAGATCATTCCATAATAACTGAGCCAGGAAAGAGAAAGGGATAATTTGATTTGGAAAACATGAAGCCACGGACAGCATCTGTGGGCAAATGAAAGTTCTTGGCTATTCAGATGACAGAGGTTGGGAGCAGAAGAAAAGTATTTGCCTGGTGGAGTTTGTAGCTTTACACGGATAGCAAAGTACAAAATAATAATTAACATAGTGAAATTAATCCAGCAGAGAACAAAATATTAGAATGAAAAATTGTTTTAACATTTCTAAAGATTTAAGCAACATCGTATGCTAAGTTGTCTCTCTGAACTCTAGCTGCAGAAATCCTGAGTGACTAAGTGATTCATGAATTTTTGTGTCTTTTGGAGATATATGCATACATTTAGCCTAAGGTATACATATTCAGACTCTACATTAAAAGTCTACATAAAAAGAAAGATTTCCAGCAGAAACACACCAACATAGTCTCACCCAAAAATACATAAAGCTTCTATTCACAGTGAAATGTTGTGTTTCCTCATGGCCAATCTCATCCTTTATTTATCTAGCTAGCTACCTTAGCCCTGAAACTGAACTGTTCACTTGCTTCTCATTCTTTACTCTGTTTTATCATTCATTAAATAACCATCACTGAATATCTACTAAGCATGCAATTTGTACTAAGATGTTTGCAATTAAATACCTTCAGACATACATGTATGTTTAAAAGTGTCTATGTCCTCAGAGCACTCACAAATTTACTGTAAGAATGAAACAGACAAGCATCTAATCACAAAAGATTGTGAGCAATTGTGTGTGTGTGTGATTGTGTGGAAAGAGGAATTCACAGGGGATATTCTTTTCTAGAAGATAAAACATCTGAGACAAAGGGCAAATGGGAGTGAGCTTAACAAAATATAAAAGTGAACAATACAAAACCTCAGTTCTCAGATATTTTTATTGTAGAGAAAGACACATAATGAAAATAATATGGATATAGACAGGCCTCTCCTGCCAGGGAAACAGGTAGTTGAACTGTAGATCCTCACCTCTCTCCATTTCTCCAAGTCCAATACCCTAACTTTTCAGCAGAGCACCTGCAGCAATACCATCCCCACTCCCTCTCTAGTGGATCTCACATATCTTCCCCTCCTAAACCTGGTCCCCGAAGAGACCAGGTTTTTTTTTTTTTTTATCCCACCCCCAACTCCAGCAGGCACTCCCTCTGAACACACAAGCAACTCCAGCCAGGGAAGCAGATATGCTAACTGCAGAGCTTCACATTTCCTTCTGCCCCTCCAAATCCAATCTCTCATTCTCATTCTCAGGTATGCAACAGAATACCATCTCCAGTGGATGCCACAGATCTTCCCCTCCTAACTTCTTTTGCCCCACTGGACTGCTTTATCCCAGTTCCCAACTCTAGTGGACACTCCCTAGGAGTCAATACAGAGACTCACAGACAAACATTATGAAAAGAGATAGAGACGGGGGAGGGGAGAGAGAGAGAGAGATCTTAGAACACTCAGCCCTAAATGGGAGGTGCTCAACACATCCATCACATCCCTCCCCTCAGAGTTCAGGCAATCCCATGGAAGAGGAGGTGGAAAGAATGAAAAATCCAGAGGAGATGTAGGAAACAAGGCCCTCTAATTTAGCACCAGCAAAGCTCACTGAGAGCTCACAGAGATTGAAGCAACATGCATGAACAGAGCCTGCATGGGGATACAGCAGGTACTCTGAGTATATATAACAGCTTCTAGTTTAGTATTTTTATGGGTTTCTAGGATGTGTGAAAGAAGGTGTCTGACTCTTGTTCCTTCTTTTGGGGGCTTTTCTTCTACTGGTCTGTTTGTCCAACTTCAATGTTGTAATTTTTGTTTAATATTACTATAGGGATAAACAGATTTTTATTCATGCTAGGTCCCCCGCCTATGGAATGGTACCACGAACATTTAGAATGAGTCTTTCTTGTCACTTTAACTTCTCTGAAAACACTCAAAAAACAATTTAAAAGTGGGTCTCGTAGCCAATTCTAAATCCAGTCAAGTAGAAAACAACAACAACAACAAAAAAATAACATGGAACATATGCCTCATACTCATATATGTAATATGTAATTATTCAACTTTTTAATACATAGTCAAATTTATTTTACAAATCAACTATATGAAAGTAGCTCCTAAATGTGGCATTGGTGGTATAACAGTAAGCATAGTTGACTTCCAAACTATATCCCTACCAATAATTTATACAAGAATTTCTGTGTATATCTCTAACATTTAATATCATCATAATCCATTCATTTACAAATCTAATCTGATATTAATTTCCCTGAGTTAACTGAGAATACATTTTTATTCATATCTACTGACCCTAAATAGTCAGCCACTCTTCTCTAAAGCACAAAGTCATACAATTTTTCTCTATTTTTATTGTTTAATTTCTCCATGTTCTATCGGGTTATATAATTTCTTTGTATATTATTGATATTCATGAAGTCATAGTACATATCCTCCACTAGACTTGCACAAGATTGGACCTGTCAATCTGCCAACTTTGGCTCTTGTAATGTCCCAGATAAACTGTTGGCTACTCATAGATCCTTAGAGTAAAAATGTCACTGTGGTAGTTTGAATGAGAATGGTACCTATGGGCACATATATTTGAACACTTTGTCCTCAGTTAGTGAAACTGCTTGGAAAGGATTAGGAGGTGTATCATTGGGAGTGGCTGTTGAGCTTTCAAAGTTCATGCCATTTCCAGTTAGCTTTCCCTCTTTCCCTCTCCCTCCCATTTCTCTTCCCTTTCTCCCTCTCTCCCTCTCTTCCTCTGTGGGGAATTTCTGCTGTTATGGTTGAAGTCTGGCATATCAGCAAGCCCCTGAGCTTGGTGCTAAATGATGAACTCCTCTTTTTCAGGGTAGTTCCCTCTTCCACATGATCTGCGGAAACTCCAGATCCTCTAAGGAGTGTCATATAGCCCTCAGAGAAGTTACAGACCCAACCCTTTCCTGATAAGAAATACTCCCAGTGAACATCTGGGTATTTCTCTTGGAGGTACTTCCCCATGCTAATGAGATCTTTCGCTGGTGCCTTGGCTTTCAGCCAATTACATTTGTCCATACCTCTCACCATACCTGGAGTTGTTACCCTACCCCTGCTGCCCATAGGATACTTAGTTACTGTCTTCCCTTTCTTATGATAAGAATGTGACCCATGAATCAAACACATTCACCTCCAAAACCCTTCCCCACTGATCAAGGTTCATAATGCTTCTGTTCACAAAATAAAGTATCTCTTTCTCCACCATGACTGCCTAAGACTTGGCTGTTTATTTTGGGCTTGGGGAAGAAGGACTTTCCCCCTGTGAAGAACTCAGTGCTGGATTAACCTGCCTAGCTAGATTTGCACAATCCACAGACTCACACCTCATTGCTGCCATGACTGCCTACCCAGGCTCACTTCTTGATCAAATTTGCAGGTCACCCCAGTGGCCTCCTCTGAAACTTGACAAGAGGTGCTAAAATTCTGCTGCCTTTCCTCCATCACCTGCTACAGGTCACCTGCAATGGCTGGCTGTTGGTTGTTCACAAAATAGCCACAGGTTTCTACCAGCTGCTTAGCTGGTCTCATGGTTATGACAGCTCCTAGAAGCTGTATGGCCTGATGCCAGCAGCTCAACTAAAAGAGTTGTAACTTTTCTCTGCATGAGATAGGACTACTTTAACTCTCCTGCTTGCTTAGCTAAGAGGGTTGTAACACTTGCAGGCAGTTTAGACAATTCTTTGTCCCACATCTCTGGTGTATCCTGTGGCACAGATCCTGTCCGGTGTTCCATCCTTTTCTGCCCTCAACAACCTAGCCTTGAGCTTCCCATGCAGGATTGTGTATTTCTGGCTTGATACCAGGCAAGACTGGAATTCCATACTGGACAAAGAAAGGCATTCCTCTCTCCCTCTCTCCCTCCTCCCTCTCCTCTCTTTCTATATCTCCTCCTTGAGGATCAGATGTGAGCTCTCAGTTATGACTGATCTAGCAACATGTCTGTCTGCCTGCTCCCATGTTCTCCATTATAATGCTCATAAACTCACTCTCTGAATCTGTAAGCCCCAATAAACTTCTTCTTCTGTAACTTGCCTTCATCATGGTGTCTCTTCACAGCAATTGAAAAGTAAACAAGGCAGTCAATATCTTCAGGCATTGTACTCTTTCATATTTTTAAAATCTTATCACATGTGTCATTTGCTTTTTCTTTCAATCATCTTTCTTTTTCTGTACAGGAAAAATAATTTAAAATGTTTTTTTTTGCCTTTAAACTGATGAACCACCTATTTTCATTAGCAATCAATTGTGAATACATTACTCTTTATAATATCCAGGACTGCTACATGCAGTTATGCAATAAATATCATGCCTAACTGTAGAGACCCTAAATAGTCTCCCTGCACACCTGCATATTAATTTCCAATTAAACCAGAAAATATCAGCAGATCAGTGTGCAGTAAGGATGGCTAGCTCTAATTGGCTAAGCAATTCCAAGGGACCACAGGACATCTAAGTCATAATGACTATGCCCCCCTGGTGTTTAAGTGAGTGGCACATTTAAATATAAAGTATTGGGACAGTTTATCACAGCAGGAGTTTCATTAAGTACAATTAATTATAGCTTTGATAACACAAGATTCTTACAAAAATCATTAAATTTTAAGGAGACACAAAAATAGCCATAACACATCGACACTTATTAATGCATGTGAGTGGGAACCAGATGGTTCAGGACATAGATGGTATATAACTTAAAATCACTCAATTAATACCACATATTGTAGCATTGATTATTTGCAACTCACTACAAAAACACTCCTACCCCTTTCCCTACCTGTAGCTCATATAAATTTTATTTCCCCTCAACTCCTATCTCTCTCCAAGTATTTTATTACATTATTTTGATTTAACTTGTCTTGACACAGAAAGGCAAGAAGATGGTCTTAGATTCCTTCTACCTGAAGCTACAAGTCCTTGTGTGTGACCTAACCCGACTTGAGTGGTTAACCAAACTCAGGTGCTCTGCAAGAATAGCAAGCACACTTAACTACTGAACTATCTCTCTAGAGAAATTTTCAGTATTTTCTTACTGTCATGTTAAGTATCAAATTAGCATTTACTTGTATTGGATTTGTTAGAATGTTTGAGTTTTTAAATTGCTGTTTGAGTTGTGGATTTACATTTCATACACAATTTATTAAATGAATTTTGGCTTGGGTTTCAGACAAAATTTACAGCACTTTCTGGAATGCCCCTAAATATGCTCCTGTCATTTTATACTATATATTTATGTGAACTGGTGTTCTTAATAGTGACAAATGTAAAATCAAAATATCAATCAACTCTGTAAAATGTCCTAAATTATCAAATATTCAGAAAGATTTAATTTCCTATCTAAAAACAAAGTCATCAATCTCATTAGAATGCAAATTTGTTTTTGGCTATAATAAATTGTAAAATTTTATATATACTGAAAAATTATAAGAATAGATTTTGTGGATGTTTAAACCAGAAAATGTTTTGTTTTAATACCCAATTTTATTTTTTATTTACTTGTCATTTGTTAATATATTCTTCTTTTATTCAATACATCTAAACCACATCCTCCCTTCCCTCCACTCTTACTTGTTCCTCCTCCCCCCTCTCCTCCAAATCCATTGCCCCTGTATTTCCCTTCAGAAAAATGCAGGCTTCTGATGACTATCAACCTAACACAGCATAACAAGATGCAATAAGACTAGACATATTTCAAAGCCCTGTTTCTGTGCCTGCAACTCCCACATCCAAGGCCAGTTCTACTGTGCTATCCAGGTAAGGTGCAATTCCTGCTCTCCCAAGTACTGATGCGGGTAAGAGGCTGGGCAAGCTCTTCTACTCTCATGACCCCATCAGAGCCAACTCTCCCACCTGCCACCTGTGGTGAGGGCAAAAGGGAGGGTGGAGTATCTCTCTCTCTTGCCAACATCACCATAAAGCAGACAAAATGCAGGGCTGGCACTCTCATATTCAAACCCTCTAGACTGGCTCAACCCCAACCCCCACAATCAGGGCTATCTGTAGTAGGCTGCCAAGGCAAGGTGCAGGGTCTGCTCTCCTGAGTGCTGCAGCATGTGATGGGCATGAACAGCTCTCTTGCTCTTGTAACACCATTAGGGCCAGATCTGTCAGCCATTGGTGGTGAGGGCAAAAGGGAGGAGAGGGGATATCTCCTTTGCCAACACCATCACAAAGGTAGGGCTGGCTCTTCCATGCTCACACCCTCAGGACCAGCTCACCCCCAACCCCACCCTAACATCTACCCTATGGATGAACTGCTGGAGTGCATGAAGAGACCAGTTCTATAGGCCCAAACTCACAGGATCTCCATAACACAGGGCAACAACAGGATATCTGAGAGGAGTCCCAGTGAGATTCCAGTACTGAAAATGTAGGAATATACAGAGGCCTAGTATCAGACCAAGGATTAATTGTAATGAACAAAAAATTGCCAACCAAAAATGTGGGGACAAAAGGGAATATTGTGGGACACACTCTGAGACACTACAGCTTCCACAATGAGAATATTTTTCTGTTGGGAGAGGTTGCAAGGGTAGAGAGTCGCTCTGAGGAGAGGTGTGAGTTGAGTGGGATCAGGGTGCATGATATAAAATACACAAAAAAGCAACCAATAACAAGATTTTTAAAAAATATTAAGCACAAACCGTCATATCGGGGCAGGATGAGGCAACCCAGGAGGAGGAAGAGGGTCCCAAGATCAGGCAAAAGAGTCAGAAGTACTCCTACTAGCACTTTTAGGAGTCCCACAAAAACCTGAAGCTACACAACCACAACATATTTTCAGAGAACCTATTGCAGACTCATTCAGACTCTGTGATTGCCACTCCAGCCTCTGTGAACACTTCTTAATTGATTCTGTGGGCTGTATTTTCCTGTCATGCTTGACCCCATTGTCTCCTACAATCCTTCCTCCTCCACTTTGTTTGGCTTGAGTCTCTGTATTTGCTCCCATCAGGTGCCAGAGGAAGCCTCTCTGATAAGGACTGGGCTAGGCAGTGATCTTTAAGTATAGCAGAATATCATTAGGAATCATTTCATTGACTTTTTTTTTCAAGGTGTATTTGCTTCTGCTCTGTGCTAGTCAGCTTCTGGATCCTGGCCATCTAGGCAGTATGAGTCATGGGCTCCCTCTTGTGATGTAGGTCTCAAGTTATATCAGCTATTAGTTGGCCACTCCTACAAGTTCTGAGCTACCATTAACACAACATATCCTGAAGGTAGGAGAGATTAAAAGTTTTGTGGCTAGGTTGATGTCCCAGTACCAACACTGGAAGCCTTGCCTGGTTACAGAAGATGGCTAGTTCAGGCTCCATAGCCTCTATTATTTGGGGTCCTCTCTAGGGTCATCCTCATAGGTTCCAGGAAGTTTCCATAGCACTACGTTTCTACATTTCCCACAAATACTTCTCAACTCCAATTGCTTTTTTTTTCTTTCAAGTACTCTCTCCATCCATTCCTCCCTCCCTGGCCTGATTGCTACTGTTTCCAATACACCTGTTTCCAGTCCACCTGCAAAAATCTATTTTATTTCCCCTTTCCAGGGAAATCCATGCATGCTCCCTAGAGCCCTCCTTGTTACTTAGACTTTCTGGGTCTGTGGATTAGAGCACAATTATCATTTACTTAACAGATAATGTCCACTTATAAGTGAGTACATACCATGTTTGTATTCTGGGTCTAGGCTACCTCACATAGATGACCTTTTTTCTAGTTTCATCCATTTGCCTGAATATTTTATGATGGCCCTTTTTAACTGCTGAATAATACTCCATTATGTAAACATACCACATTTTCCTTATCAGTTCTTCAGTTGAGGGACATGTAGGTTGCTTTCAGTTTCTGGATACTATTAATGAAAATGTGATGAACATAGTTGAGCAAGTCCTTGTGATAGAATGGAGTGTCTTCTGGATATATGCCCAAGAGTGATGTAGCTCGATTAAGATAGACAGATGTACAATTTTCTGAGGAACCACTATATTGATTCCCATAGTGTCTGTACCAGTTTTCAGTCTCACCAACAATGGAAGAATGTTTCCCTTGCTCCACAATGTCAATACCTAAATACCCAGAACCAAATTTTCTCAGGCAAAGGGGCATCACAGCAGAAAATGTTTAAGAAATTTTATCATAGACTCCCCCTTACAGCAAAATGTGGTCATATAATTTCATTCTGTGTTAAATACTGTAAGAATAAGTGGTAGAAAACGTTTAAGCAACAGTCTTTAAAGTAGAAAAAATGTTCACTTTGGTCCCTCCTTTCTACTTCCTAGAGAGTACAATGGGGAGAAAGTGGCTACAACCAAGTCAACTTCCCTGAGGAATAGGAATGATCTTGAGAATAAATACTGTATATAACTAAGAAAAAAAAAAGAAAGAAAGGTCATAGGTTTTGAAAACATCATGCTAATGCACAGGTGTCAGGTCTTACTCCCTTGTAGATTGTACTCTGTCACCAGCATCTGGACCTAAACCCAAAATAATTATTAACTAAACTTATAAATCCTAATTCAAATAGAAATACCAAAATCTCTGAAGCTGAGACATTTTTATGATATCTGAAGCTTAAATCAACAACTATCCAATCTTTTCCAAAAGTCAGGTTAAAATAACTAATAATTGAGAGTTTAATAAGGAACATGCTACTAATACTTAAGGTCTTATATACTGTCTACATTCACTGACATAATCAGAAGACAGATATGTTGGCTAAAATTTTTGATCTTTATGACAAAACGCTTTTACCAAAGTCCCTTTCAAGCCCTACTCTCTTACCTGGTCTGGGTAGGGAGTAGGGCTTGAAAAGCATAATTACACGTGAAAAAGTAGGGGAGCTAGCTGTCCCTGGAGGCTTTGCAGATATGGATGCTGTATCACATGTGCATCAGTAGGTAGCAGAGAGGAAAGAGGCTATGTTTACATTCAGTGTTCTGACCTATGAACATCTGAATGAATAGTACCCTAACATTCCCCAGGGGGAGGTAGAGGTGGGAAGCACCAATACTACTTTGGTGCCACTAGCCTGTGTCGACCACCAATCCTCCACAAGCAAGCACCAGATGGGATCCCAGGAGAGGAAGCAAGCCAGAGACTAGGGGAATTCAGCCTGGCCCTGGATGAGGGAATTGGGTGTGAGCCAGCCACAAGGGAATGAGTGTGAGAGAGCCAACCTGGCCTTTTGTCCAGTTTGTGATGATGTTGGCATAGGAGAGATCCCCTCTATTTAGACCTCACTACCAGTGGTGGACAGATCTGGCCCCATGGGGTCACAAGAGCAGGAGAGCTGTCCCTGTCCCTCAAATACTACAGCACTCAGGAGACCAGGCCCTGACCTTTGCCTGGGCAGCACACTACAGCTGGTCCTGGAGGTAAGGGATCTGGATGAGTCAATCCAGAGGGCGTGAATGTGAGATTGTCCAGCCCTGCATTTTGTCTGCTTTGTGGTGTTGGCAAGGGAGAGATCCCCCTCCCCTTCCTTTTGTACTCACCATCAGTGGTGGACAGGAATTCTGGCTCTGATGGGGTGACAAGGGCAAGAGAGATGTTCCTGCCCCTCACATACTATAGCACTAGGGAGAGAGGGCCCTGCACCTTGCCTAGCCAACACATTACAGCTAGCTGAGGATGCAGGGGTTATGGGTGAGCCACCTGTGAGGGAGTAAATGTGGGATAGCCAGCCCTATCATCTGTCTGTTTTGTGGTGTTGGCAAGGGAGAGATTCCTCTTTACTCTCTTACCCTTGATACAGGTAGTGGTGGGAGAGTTGGCCCTGATAGGATCATGAAAGCAGGAGAGCTGATCCACCCCCTTGCCTGCTGTAGCACTCAAGACAGCAGCCCTACATGTGGAGGTTGAAGACCTAGAACCAGGGTTTTGAGTTGGCCTACCCCAACATGCACCACATACCTGAACTGCTGGAGTGCATGAAGAGACTAGTTCCACAGACTCAAAATACAGGATCTCCATGTCACAAGATCATAGCATAACTGAAAGGAGTCCCAGTGAGGTTCCAGTATTGACAAAGTAGCAGAAGCCAGAGGCCTCATACCAGACCAAGGAGTCATTATAATGAACATTTGCAAGCAAAACATTATGGACAAAATGAAATATTGTGGGACACACTGGGACACACTACAGCTTCTAAAATGAGATGTTTTTATGGGGAAGGTGGTTACAAAGGTGGAGGTTGGGTCTGAGGGGATGTGGGAGAAGAGAGGGAACAGGATACATGATGTGATATTCACAAAATTAAACAAAACAAAAAAACATAGGGGCATTAACTGTCCTTGTAAATTATTTCAGTGTTGCTTATGCCTGGGATATCTATAGAACTGATGTATAGGCAAACAATTTATTGTTGAAACTAGAATACTTTTAGGAGTAAAAGAAGATGAAATTGAGAGATGACTCAGTAGTTAAGAATGCACACTACACTTGCAGGGGATCTGAGTCCAATTCCCAGCACCTACATTGAGTGACACATAACCATCTGTTAGCTCCAGTTTCAGAGGTTCCACTGCCCTTTTCTGGACTTTCCAGGAACCTGCAATCACAGGCATGCACATTTCCTCACACATACACATAATGTTGTTTAAAGATGATATCAGTTTCACAAGAAAATGGCATCAATCAGGAATGCCATTTGTAAAATAAGATTTGTGATCACTCACTATGGACATTTAGCCTTTATCATAGTTGCACGAGGTGAGTACTGTAATCATTAATAAGCATCATCAGCTATGCTAGTTTTGGAACTAACTAAGGAAATCAACCCTGGGTATGTCTTTGATGGTTTTTCCAAAGAGGTTTAACTGAGGAGACAATACTCATCTTTACTTTGTACAGGACCATATCATGCTGAACTGAATAAAATAACTAAAATAGATTGGGGGTTGGAATTGGCAAGTACTACCATTCACCCTTTTCCTTCCTGACTGCAAGTCAAATTAATAAGCATGCCAAGTTTCTGCCTGATATGTTTTCCCAATCATGATGGACTATACTCCCTCAAACTTTTAGACAAAATAAACCTTGTCTTAGGTTACTCTTCTAGGATATTTTGTCACAGCATTGAGAAAAGCAACTAATTAAAGAATATATTATTTTCAACCTTTATATGAAACTACTTTAAACAGTCCCTTAAATTCTGATAATGCTATCAAACCATTATAAAATGAAGTATCAGAAAAGTAATTCAATCAGCAAAGCAGAAATTAGACAGAGCCTAGTTCTAAGTGTTAAAATAAGGGGTTTATTCCAAAGTAGAACAAAATGGTACAGTAATATATACAACTGAAGGAGTATATGAATGGAAACATTATCTCAGGCTATGCAAATTAAATTAAACATTAACATACTAAGTTGTTTTATACAAACTCATTGAAAAGTTATTAAATGTCACAGTGGATAAATGGTCATCTTTATAAATGATAAAAATGAATGATTTATGCATGTCTCTGAAGTAATCACTTCTTCTTTGCTTCTTTTTTTTCTTCTTCCATTTTTTCCTATTCAGACAAACTTATTAATTTTGTTTTTATTAATTTTGTTTTTGATTAATCTGGTTTTGACCACCTATCACTTTTCATTTCAGAATAAATATAAGCTTATCAAGCATACTGAATGGATTATCTCATTTCTGACTTATGCTCCAATATACTGGTTCCCAACTTTGTTTTTCTTTTTTCTTCCACTATGGTAGAAAATTGTCAGGCACTGATGTGCAACTTTCCTCTAAAAAAATCCATCAACTACAAGGGTAATATTGTCAATTCCTATTTATTTCTTATTATCAGAAACACTTGATTCTATCTATAAATCTTTTGTAAGTGTAATATATAATAAACACATACACATACCACTTAATATTTCATGTATACAATGTTTGTATTAATTATTCCATACTTAATATAGTTTTTAAATGGAGGCTAATAAAATATAGTAAGTTGAAGTCTCAACTGAAAGCATCATCAATTTATTTGTTATTATATAACCAATATTAATAGTAGGTTCTTACCCAGTTTGGTAAATTAAAATTCACTATTTGGGAATGAGTCATCTTTATGCAGCTCAGGCTTCATTTCCACAGAAAGATAATTTAATGAAAAGTATTTCCTGATGCTTTAACTTCGAATAGTTCTCCCTTCAACTCCAGACTGTCAAGTAGCTAATGATCATAAACAAATGCTTGAATGTACTAGAGAGATTGCTATTTAAAGCCACATTACAGTCAATCTACTGGCAGAAAATTTTTCTTGAAATGAGAATAATCATTCCCTAAATAATATGTTGCAAATTATATATATATTTGTAAACTGAAAATTTTATCCCTCTTAAATTCAGGTCAACAGATATGTATCGAATGCTTAGGATAGTCTTCCTTCATTTTAGA
The DNA here is from genome assembly GCA_907164525.1 of Lophiomys imhausi. NCBI lineage: Eukaryota > Metazoa > Chordata > Mammalia > Rodentia > Muridae > Lophiomys > Lophiomys imhausi. Next base: position 1,763,235 of record CAJQZJ010000518.1, on the reverse strand, counting down.
GTGAGCAGAGGAATAAAATCCACTTTGAATCATAGGGTAATCCCTTATAAAGCCTGTGTACAAGCTAGAATGGTGATGCCTAGAGAAACAATGTAGACTTTTAATGACATAGGTATTTGTAGAAGAATGAACCCTGAAATTGGAATGTTCTTGACATAAACAAATTGTTTTTATTATATGATAGCAAACACAGCAATTTCAAAGAGTGGATGTTGGCTATAAAAAAGTACCTCAGGGCTTTGGAGATGGCTCAGTTGACAAGCATGGAGACTTGAGTTCAGTCCCCAGCATTCACATAAAAGCCAAGTGTGCTAGTATGTACCTGTAATCATCTACTGTGGAGATGAAGACCAAAAGATTACTGGAGCTTGCTGGCTAGCCAAGCTAGGTGAATCAGTGAGCACCAGAGTTAGTGGCAGACTTTATTCTCAAACTAAGGTTAGTTGGACTAGACAATGGTTTAGAGCACTGAATGCTCTACCAGAGGACTTGAGTTTTATTCACAGAACCTACATGGCAGCTCACAACTACCTGTAACTCCAGTTCCGGATCAGACACCCTCATTTGGCCTCTGTGGGCATCAGTCATTCAACTGGTACTCAGACATACATGCAAGCAAAACATTCTTATACATAATAAAATAAAATAGAAAACAATTGAGGAAGACACCCAACATTGTTGTTCACCATTCACAGAGACACACATGTTCATATGCACCTGCCCACACTCACATGAACACATACACACAGAGACACAGTAAAATAAAAGAAACCATGTCATTTTAAAATTTGTCAGGTTTAAAGTTCTTCAAATAACAGCAGAGAAAAAGACAATGACCTTAAACTAAAATGATCAAAGACCTTCAACTAAATCTAGGAATGTCTCAGAAGCTGCAGTTACTCATCCATCAAAACTGATGAACTTTTGAAAATGAAACTTTTAATATCCAATATATATTTATATAACTGTATGAACTTATAACAAATATAAACAATTACCTAACTACTACCCCTAAGAATGGCTATAATGCCTGTTACCTAACAACTGAAACCTATTAATAACTATAACAACTATTATCTAACAAATAATCCTAACCTTTTAGAAGGATACAGTCTCTGGGGCAAGTCCTCAGTCATCAGGAACACAATCTCTGGGGCAGGTCCTCAGTTGTCAGGAACACCTCAGGAGTAGACTCTTTAAGACACTTAGTCAACATTCTCTCTTCAGGAATATCTCAGACATAGGTCATTTAGAGTAAACTGACTATGGCAGCTTCACGTTAAATGAGGCTTGAGGCTTTCTTCTCTCTGGAAGGCCTCAGCTGTCTATAGGTCAACTTATTCAGTTTGTATTAGCCACTCAGTCGCCTGGCCTCAGTCTTCAGTGCTAGCCACATTTCTATTCAGGCCACTGTTTGAACTGGCCGAACCCCTCTAGGCAAAAGCTGTGCCACAGGGTTTAGTCCTTGGCTTTTTGCTCCTTTGCTGAGGCCTTCTCTGCTCACCAGCTTCTTTCTGCCTTAGGGATAGCTGGCCATAATTTTTCAGCTCTGTTTGAAATCAGCTTTTCAGTCCACCAACATTTTCTCCATCAGATGATACAAACTGGCTTACATCTCATCATCTCTAGTGTGGGAACTCTCTAGCGTGGGAATTATTGGGCTCCACCCACTTCATCCTTAAATAGGGTCTCAATTTGTCTCACCTGGCTTCAGCCTATCTGGGCTCTGCCCACTTTGTAAGGAAGGCTATTAGCAGCTGAAAACAATGGCAGGCCATATATCTTTTTAGTTCATATGCTGCTATGCCAATTGCCCAGAGCCAAGTTGATCTTCATGCCCACTATTAAGAGACTGTATGAGAAGCCCCTAGATATTCACTAAATCTAATTTATATTAATCTAACTCCTCTTACAAACTTTATTAGTGTGGGAGCTCATGACTATAATTCTCGAATTTGGGAGGCTAATTCAGAAGGACTATCTTACTTTCAAGGCCAGTGGAGCTACATAATGGGCAACCTGGTATACATAGACCAACTCTGTATCTGTATTCAAAGAGAAAGAAAGAAAGAAAGAAAGAAAGAAAGAAAGAAAGAAAGGAAGGAAGGAAGGAAGGAAGGAAGGAAGGAAGGAAGGAAGGAAGGAAGGAAGGAAGGAAGGAAGGAAGGAAGGAAGGGAAGGAGGAAGGAAGGAATTCACTTGTTAAATGTTCATACCTGAGAAAATTACTTCACTAAGCATGGCTTGAATCAGATACAGGAATCATTCTGAATTCTTCCTTCTAATCTCATTCCTCCAATCTAAAAACTCTTCCCCTCCCCCCCAAAAAATCCCCAGGGATTCCCCTATGCCAGTAGTTTTGCTCCAGTCATTGAGTATAGAATTGTCTTTAATTCTACTATAACTCATGTGTAACTTTGAAAAAAAGTTAAACTCTTCTAAAGCTTAAACCACACATCCACACATTGATCCCCACACAAAAGTAGTGGGAGACTTCAACACCCCACTCACAACAATGCAAAGGTCATCAAGACAGAAATCAAACAGAGAAATAATGAGTCTAACAGAGGTCATGAACCAAATGGACCTAACAGATATCTACAGAACATTTCACCCAAACACAAAAGAATGCACTTTCTTCTCAGCATCTCACAGAACCTTCTCCAAAATCAACCATATAGTCAGACACAAAGCATGCCTCAACAGATACAAGAAAATTGAAATAACCCCTTGTATCTTATCAGACTACTATGGAATAAAGCTAGATTTCAACACCAACATAAATAACAGAAAGCCTACAAATTCATAGAAACTGAACAACTCTCTACTGGATGACTATTGCATCAAGCAAGAAATAAAGAAATCAATGACTTCTTAAAAACCAATGAAAATGAAGGCACAATATACCCAAACCTATGGGACACAATGAAAGCAGTGATAGGAGCAAAGTTCATAGCACTAAGTGCCTTCAAAAAGAAAATTGTGACAGCTCATATTAGCCAATTAACAGCAGAACTGGAAGTTTCTATCAATTTTAACTTTAAAATTTACACAGAACTCAATCACTACTGTCATCCCAGGCCAAACTCTACTCATAAAGAGCATAAATTACTAATATATTCTTCCAAATAGGGCCTATGCTTCTTCTCTGGCATCTCTGGCATTTTCAGCACATCACCCTTAATTGTTCCCTATTGACTGGAACCCAGGTGACATGACTCTACTCAAAACCTTCCAATGGCTTTCTATCTTATCTTACATCTGAAGCCTCTTGTGAGAGTCCAGTTTGAGCTTCCACCTTTCAGAAAAACCATAGTATTATTTCACTTTCCTCTTTACCCCTTAAATGCTAGACACACTAGTTTCTCCACTGTTCATCAAATTATCAAACACATTTCTGCCTTTGCATGTTATCCACCTACAATACTTCCCTTAGATAAACACTTAATTCCTGTCTTTTTTCAAGTACTTGTCCAAACAAGGCTTTATTAGTATTTTCTCTTATCTATTATTTATAAAACAGAAACTCCAAATGGATCCCAATGCCCCCTTTATATCTTGTCATATACATGTTATTGTTTCTCATAACATTTTTCCTCATTGGAAAGTTCACATTTTACTCAATTGTATGTCTTCTCCAATGAGACTCTGCCTTCCCTATAGGTAAAGATTATGTATTGTTCATTGCTCTATCAGTACCCACAACAATGCCCAATACCAAGAAGGCATTCAAATATTTGTCAAAAAAATGAATGAACAAATTTGGATAATCAGCAATTCCTGTCTAAGATACATGTTAAATTGGTTTATTTCCCTCCAAGTCATTGATGTTATCATAGTTTAAGCTTCTATCATTACCATCTAGACCTGTTCAGTATCCCTCCCCTTTCTGGTCTTCTGACCACTACTCCCAGCCTCTTACATTTTTTCACAGTGTAATCTTCTAACAATATACATCAGATTACATCCTCTCCTAGGCAAAACTCCCCAGTGGCTTCTCATTGCTTTTAGGATGAAATTCAAAACCTTTAAAACTCTGCATGACCTAGTTTCTGCCAACTTTCCAAACTAATTTTATATCACTCTACTCTGCATTTAAGTTTTTTTTTTTCTTTACATAAAAGAAACCACTTCAGTGTTTCCTAGGTACCATTTGTTCTGCCAGGATTTCTTCTGATTTTTCATGTTTTAGGTTGTCAACTTTATTAAGAAATATCTTCCTTTCCTATATAAAGTGAGACTCATTTCATCATTGAGACTCATTCCATCATTGTCTTATAAAGATGTCTCATATTTTTCTTTAAAGTACTCAAATTTATAATAATATTTATTTATTTACTTCTTTAATCCAGCTACTCTAAACTCTGGGTCTTGTTTGTTCTATTTGCCACTACTGATCCAATTTTTTTGTAAAGTATTTGGAATAAAATAAATGAATATTAATTAGGATTTTTTTCTTTGTTTAAACAGTAGTTCTAAACCTTCCTAATGATGCAACCCTTTAATATAGTTCTGCATGTTGTGGTGACCCCCCAGTCATAAAATTATTTTGTTGCTACTTCATAACTATAATTTTGCTGCTGTTATGAATAATGATGTAAATATTTTTGGAGATAGAGTTTTGCCAAAGAGGACACAGTCCACAGGTTGTAAAACCACTAATCAAAGTCATTGTTACTTAAGTCTATGTTAATGTTGATATGTAGTTTTTCTTCATTTTCTATATTGTAATTGAGCTCCAAATAATATCATATCAACATAATGAACTATAGTTTTTTTTCAACTACGCTATTTAGGAAAACAGAGTACAGTTTTTGTGTTATCATGTAGTGTAAATTCTTTATGCTTCAATGAAGGTAATACCTTTGTAAATATTTCTGTGAAAATATTTTTTATTAAGCTACTGTCTCTGTAAGAAATTTGAAATACAAATAAATTACTATATGAAGTATAGTGACTTATCAATGAAGACTGGGAATAATGAGTCAAAAAGCAACATTTGGGTATTTGTTTCATGTCTAATCTCTGTATATGTAGATTCTTCTGTATTTAAAATACAAATTTTATCTTTTGTTATTGTAAGATATGCCATTTTTGACTCATTTCCTATGACCTACCAAGAGAAAAGAATAATAATGCTATTACTCATAATGCCTTGGCTCCTTAGAAGTTATCTATTAAGGAAATGTTATGGATATCATCACTATATTTCCAGAATACTTAGTTTCAAGTATTTAATGTAGATTCCATCATGACATACTAAATCTTTCATTCCTTTGTGAATGCTGGTTTTCTAATGACTCTTCTAGAAGTGAATAGTGTTTTTCCATCACAAAGACTACAAAGAAAACTTTGAACATAAAAGAAAATGTGAATTTCTTTTCTGATCATACTTTTTTTTAGAATGTATTTGTTTGTTTGTATGTTTTATTTCTTTTTTAGACAAGGTCTCACATTATGTAATTCAGGCTGACCTGAAATTCACTGTGTAGCTGAGACTGGCCTTAAACATCTGGGAATCCTCCTTCTTCACTCTTTCAAATGTTGGGATTATAGATGAGAGCTACCCAGGATGGCATTAAGTGAGGAGCACAACAGTCCTCCAAGTTGTGGATCATGAGGTCTTTGTTCCCCTTTCTCATAGAACTTGGAGTAGCTCAGGGAAAGCACTCATATCTTTAAGAATTAAATAATTATGGCTTAATCAAGATAATACACACTTGGACAATTGTTTTGTCTTCATGCTAATAGATTATGAATCAAGCTGGGTATGGTAGCTCTTACCTAGTTTTCTTTTCCTTTTTCTCTGTTATCATGATATCTGCAGGAAAAATGGATGAAACTAGAAAAAAATCATCCTGAGTGAGGTATCACAGAACCAGAAATATAAAAATGTTATGTATTCACTTATGAGGGGATATTAGCCATTAAGTAAATGATAATCAGGCTACAATCCATAGACCCAGCAGCTGAAATTGAAGAGGGGGCATTTGGGGGATGGTGTGGAAAACTAGTGCAGTGGAAACTTCCTGGAATCTATGAGGGTGATCCTAATGAAGGGTCCCAGTAGTGGGGGAAAGAGTCTAAGAAAGAGAGAGAGAGAGAGAAATAAAGAAAGAAGCAAAGAAACAAAGGAACAAAGAAACAAAGAAAGAGAGATAACAGAAAAATAGATAAGAGCTACCATACTCAGCTTGATTCATAATCTATTAGTATGAAGACAAAACAATAATTGTCCAAGTGTGTATTATCTTGATTAAGCCATAATTATTTAATTCTTAAAGATATGAGTGCTTTCCCTGAGCTACTCCAAGTTCTACAAGAAAGGGGAACAAAGACCTCATGATCTACAACTTGGAGGACTGTTGTGCTCCTCAATGCCATCCTAGCAAGCCTGGGCTGGTCTCCTCAGTGCACAATATTTACCTTCTACATGAACGTCATCTCCATGTCTGCTATAAAGGAGACCCTATACTCTACTTCCACCAGTGACCTCTACTCTCCAGGAAATTTGGGGTGATTGTAGCACTGTTCTTCCTTCACATGGAGCATGATCTGTAGTGTGCTCGGCTCATAAATACACTGAGAGTCAGTCACATAGGCACTGAAGATGCTGTCACCCTCTACCTTCAATATAGCAACTGATGCATCTATAATGTAAAGCCCAGTCTGTGTGACTATTAAGTGTCTGAAAATTGGCTGTAAATATCAAAATCTTCCCTTAGGATATCAGAAAATAATAGCCAAAGCATGGGTGCCAGTTCAGACAAGGACAGAACACATGGTTCAGTCAACTGTTTAATATGAAGTAGGGAAGATGATATATGGAGAGGGACTAGGTGGATATGGAGAGTGGTGGAATCTTATGGCAATGTATCATATGCTCCCATAAATACAAATCTGAATTTCTAGAAGCAAGTTATGATTGGACAACTGTATAAGGGCTTAAGCTAGGTGTGGTGGCTGTAATGTAAAGATCCAGATCTAGAAACCTGGATGCTCAGTCTCTGGTATCTTCCATGGTCAGTCAATGTGGGTTTTAGTAATCAAAAATGCAGTACTTTGACTTCAAGCAAGGAATAGGCACTGAGATATCTGATCAATTAGGATAAAGGCCACAAACACAAAACAAGTTTCAAAATAATGTTAGAGATATCCTGGTTTTAAAACAAAAAATTAAAGAATATCATTGCTTTTGGTGTTAGCTATTAGGGTGACTTCCATACAGGTACACTAATTGGGAATATAGACAAGGTAACCATGGGCAGAGAAAAGACTGATTATACTCACAAAAATAATCTCTATGTATTATCTGGCATAGCTTAAGAATGGCCTCAGAGAATATGGCATTACCACAACACTTAGTGATAGGATATTATAGAAGAATCTGATGGCAGTGCAAAACAGTGTTTTCAAATGCTGTTGTAGTATACAGGCATGGCCATCCAATGTCTGATACATGATACACTACTGGTACACAGGTTCCAGCAATAGCAAAAGGAGTATTTAAAAGATATCATCAGCTGTTTCCAACACTTCTGGTGCCAGAGAATAATTCATAGTTGCAATGCAGATGAGAGAAAGTCAATGTTTAGTTCACAGGTGTTTTGAAATTATACTCTAATATGAGAACAAGTTGTTCCAGACTGAGACCTTAGAAATAAAGAATAGCAGCCTAAGCATAAACAATCCTGGTGAGGGGATGCTCATATCAAGCTGAAGGTGTGATTAATAGAATATCTTTTTGGCAAGGGTACCACTGACAAGTCTTTGAAAACTTTCCACAGTAGTGAGCTCTAGGGTTCACCCGCTCAACTCTATTTTCAGAATACAAAAACATTGACTATCCCAAAGAGACTAAATGAGGATTGAGATTCAGAGAGGTATGAATCCCTATTTGGAGCATCACACCTAGATATCACAGGAAGATTCTTAGAATCTTTTGAGGAGTGGACCTCAAAGCATATGACTTCCTGAAGAATGGGACACAGTGAAGGCCTTGTTTCCCAGGGGCTAAAAGAATTCTGTTTATTGCACATACAAACTTACAGAAGCAAAAACTACAGTTTTCTCTGTCCTTTGCATATTTCTGTTTCCCAACACCAATGAGAATCTTCAGAGTCACTAATTTCTAGGCTGCCTTTGACTAGTAAACTGACGCAGAGCCCAAAGCCTTTTCCTGTAACAGGTAAGTAAATAACAACGATTTGCTAAAGTTGTATGCATTATAGTTAAGGTCTCAATTCTGAGTTTCTATTATAAATACTTTATATTATTACCAAATACATTAATGGTTCCAATGAAATGACCACCAAGTGGCAAATGTCCAGTCTATTTCCAATTTCCAGTCTTTCTTTTTAGTGCTTTGCTCTGGCAAAAATATTTCTTTCCTTGTAAAGGACTAACTATGTAGAGATATTTTGGTAATAGACATTACTCTAATCTTAAAAGAAAATTAGATAAACAGAACAAACAAACAAAGAAGCCTGGGCATCCCAATTAGATGACTTTCTATAAAGATCATCGCTTTCACTGTAGACTTATTTTTATAAAATGTTAAGATTAGCAGAAAAATCAAGCTGTCCCTTTGACTACAGTTTTTCTTCTTGTCTCAGGCTTATGAATTAGAGCTCCTATTTTTGGAAGATTTGAAAATAGGATGTGGGTATTAGAAAAGATGCCATGGTTTTTCTTCTTGAACCATTTGAAAAGAAGTGCTGAGGAAGGTATCATTTTTAGTGTGCTCTTCTAGCAACTTGGGAAGAATTTGACTGCTTTATTGCTTGTGAACACACAGACCCCAGGGCCCTATATTCTTAGGATAAAATGAGCTTTGGGATGTGAAGAGCCTCCATGGAGTCCTCTTTTATTGCTTACAAACTTCCTCTGTGATTAAGATCCATCCTAGACCTCAGCAGTTAGGTAGCATGGGCCTCACATCTGCATATCTGCTAAACAATTTCCTCTCTGCTTAGGGGTTCCCAAGTAAGTGCTAGAATCTGGCGGCTTTATTCCTTTCAGAAAGGAATTGTAGAGTTGACATCCTGAATCTATTATAACACACATCTTAAGTCACCAACACAATAGTCCTTTAAAAAATGGTTTCCCTTTTAGGTGAGGGCTGTTCTGACTTTAGAGAGATTTTTTTTCCTTCTTCTGTATATGTTCTATATTCTACTCAAAGGACAGAAGAAAAGTGGAAATCCTGTTCCAGTTCAAAGGAAGGAAAGTGAAACAGGATGGTGGGGGATGTGTGGGAAGCCTGTACTTTTCTTATACAGGCATCTGGGTGCTACAGAAAAAAAATCCTGAGTTTTTAAAAAAGAAAAAATTTACATTCCATGTGAATTTCTGGTGAGTCAACTCAGGAATTACTTAGCTTCTCTGGGGAAAGGAAATAAACACAGTAATGCATTTTTAAAGGCTTTTTAATGATGAAAACACCAAATACATTTCATTAAAGGATACTAGAATTCCCTAATATGGTTAAATGTTAATAAGTATAACCAAAGAGTTTCTGATATGATTGGGACTTACATTTACAACACCAATTCTCCTTCCTCTAAACCCTAGCATAATTTTGGACTGTACCTTTAGCATATTTGAGTCACTATCTGCAAAATAGTCAATCTCTCTGTCACAGATTTTACTATGTATGGTACAACTGCTCTCTGAACACAGCATTGCAGATACATATACACATATATGTATATATATATGCAGTGTGTGTGTGTGTGTAGTACAATACAATATACGTACACATATAAAACAAAAGTCTTAATTCCTTTAAAATTGATGGTTCATAATATACTGGAAGATCCCATCTCTTCTACAAATTGGACATCGGGATAACCATAGAGATCAAGGGCATTTCTCATCCTGTGACAGAAGAATTTAGTGGAGAAAGAGTCATCAATATTAACTTGAGAGAAGCCTGTTAGCAGAGACTTTAAAACCCTCCCAAAAACACAGAGCATGCCTGTGAGGAGCAGACGGAGTCTTGTGTGTAAATGCATATTGCCGTAAAGGGCATAGCCAACTCAAAGACATTAATGACTCAGACCCATGAGAATGCCAAAGCCTTCCCAGATGAAGCTCAAAAGAGTAACAAAGCCTTCCTCTGGTCTAAATAAGCATCTTTCCAATCAATTGAGCAGCGTTTTGTTTTTTTTTTTAATGTAATGCTTCTTCCTCCCCATGATGGTGACCTGACTTTGATCCCCTACCAGACACCTCCTCCTGAGAGTAGCTAGCTCTGTCCCCTGTGTTGTACATGATAGATGATCTGAGTTTCTGGGTTGAGTAGTAGATTCCTTCCATCAGAGGGAAGGAACAAGCACAGCCCACCGGATCTCAGCTTTTTTATATCTGCATCTGTCATTTCTTCGGTGTCTGTTGTTTCTTCTTTCCACCTCCATCCCAGTCAGACCAATCTGTGCAAGATGAGACACATGTTCAAGAATAGTGTGCAACTTACAAATGTGGGAGAAAGAGAGAGCTATTTCAACAAAGTATCACAACTCCTGTTAGTCAATGGATTTTGAGCTCCTAAAGTATGTCAGCTCCCTAGTCTACTTCTCTGTTTGGTACTCTTCCATTTCGAAATGAGTTATCTCTATTTTTTCCAGTGTTTGTGTATCCAATACTTTGTTCCTGGATACAAGAACCTAGAAATCTCAATAGAGATTGTAGGACCCTCTATGCTGCAATCCATTCCTGAAAAAGTCTCATACACTAGCTTCAGTTCTTATATCTCTGGTAAAATAGCTCTGGTAAGGATTTCTAATATCCTCCATATTCTAATTCTGTTCACCTGCATTTGAACTACCCCTTTCCTTTGAAACCGCTACCCTTCAGTCAAGTAACAATTAGAGCTATTCCTTTGACATCTATATATCCAATGCTCTTCTTTTGTTTCTTTTTCGCTGCACAGGCCTAAAAGCTTATTTATATGGGTTCCTGTGCTCAGTCCTTTACCTTATATATGGTAGCCTCTCATCAGATAGTGTCATCTACTACTCTACATAAAATACAATATGAAGCACCTATCTATCACTATTTGCTAATTCTGTCTCCAGAAATATCAGAAAACAGATATTCCAGAGCTATAAAAATTCAAAGACATGTCCAGATCCAGCAACCTCTTTCCCTAGATCGCTTCATCTCCCCTAAATCTTAGCCATCATCTGGTAATAAATAATTCTCTTCTATGGTTTAATTTTATAGATCCCCTTATGCTCTTGCTAGTCTGTTGACATTTGCCCTGCCTCTGCTTTCTAACCCATATGATATCATTTCCAATCATTTAAAAATATACATATTTGATAAATTCTCTCATCAAGATTCAAAATCAAGGGCTGGAGATTTAGCTTATTTTTAGAGTATTTACTCAGCATGTTTAAAGTTTACTACCTAGCAAAGCAAAAAAGGTCCAAAAACAACAAATCCTTGTTGCCTACAGATTAAATATATTCTCTTTTTATTTAAAAAAAAAAGGCTTAATTGATAGGTAGTATGGCTCAAACCACTTGCTAATATCATAATAAACAACATATCTTATATAAATCAATTTTTACTCCATTTGTGGAAGGTTGTTACAATGATTGTCCCTATTTTATGGTGTGATAATCACAACCCATAGATATTCAATAAATTTTCCAAAGCCACATAGCTGGCAAGTAGGAGAGCCAAAACTTACATTTTGTTCTTTCTGAACTAGAATTGACAAACTGCTCAACTCACCATCTTGCCTAATGTGTTTACATCATTTCTATGCTTCCTGCTTATTCTCAGGCTTCCAGATACCTGAAATTATTCAGCATTCTTCTTTTCTTTTTTTTTTTTTTCAGGGATAAAGATGTTCAGCATTTCTCAAGAGCAACACAAGTCCATCTTTATTGGTTCTGTGTATGGTATTCATTCTGCCTGGAGTGCTGTTTTTCTGTAAAATGGACTTAATAAAATTCTACTCATTCTAGATCTAACAAAACTATGACCATTATGTAGCAATGTTCAACTTTTCATGCTTCAATCACTCCCTTTGTATGGAAACAATGTCCCTTGTACATGCAACAGAATCAATCAAGAGAGATTCTTTGCTTTTGTCACTATTTTGTTTGCTCACTACAGTCTAGTATGGTGCTTGCCACATAGAGGCAAACAACAAATTGGATGAATAAATTAAGAAGTAATTAATTAATAATATCTCTCTCAAGCTCATACAATATTATACTGAAGTTACTTGACACATTCGTGTTTTCTTAAACTCCTTGAGGTAGCACCACATTTTAATGTTCCATATTCATTGTTCCTAATGCAATGTTTGACTCACAACAAGCATATACTAAATCCTTGTTGCATTAGCTTCCTATAACTGTCGCGATGACATAAGCAAAGTAAAAGGAGCAGTATTTGTTTTACTTCCTAGTTTCACAAGCTCCAGTCCTTGGTTGTCTGGCTCCACAGTTTTTAAATCTGTGGTGAGGCAGAACATCATGGTGGCAGGTGCGTGCCTTAAATCAGGATTGATCGAGGTAACATGATAATAAAAAAGGAGAACGACCTCTACAGAAGCAGATTGTCCTTTAATCAGAGCAATGAAGGGCAGCGGTCTCTCTGTGGGAATGGAGATCACATTGAGGCACAGGGGTTTGGAGGATTAAAGGGCAGAAAATGGAACCTTAGGTGGAACTTTTCCATTTACAGATCTGTTCCCAGGCAGTCTCAAAGTTGTAAATACCAAAAGAGGTTTGGTATGTTCATCATCTTATCAGAAACTACCTGGATCCTAACTGCCTGCAGTAGATGTTATCAGCATGTCAATTCTGCTCAGAGTTTCTCAGCTCACCTGTGGCTTTTAGGTCATTAGCCCTTTATTCTGGACTCTGAAAGAACAAAAAAGGAAAAGGGATGCTGTGTTCATCTGGCTGCTTCCTATTGAGTCACGTTTTTTAGGGTCTGTCCTCAGGATCTAAGGGGCCATATGTCAGGTTGATTTCATGTAACAGGCAGAGAATTTTGACTCAATTGGCTGTTATGATCATGAGATTGCCATCGTGTGCTCCTGGAAAAACCTTTGAAAACAAATAAGTAGGCAGGTACTATAATGATTAATATGAGACCACAGATTGGGGGACATACAGGGGGACTGGTCAAGGTAGCTATTGTCCTACACTAGACCAGGAACTCTTTGTTTCCAAATATTTGTATAATTCTGCTTCCAGATCTTAGATTTTTTTTTTTGGCAGCATCTTGAACAATTGTTAATTGGTTGATGTAAAAGTAGCAATCCTCTTGGAAAAAGAGGCATGTGACATCTTTTTCTACCATTAGGATCTCTAAGGCCCATTTATTTTTGAAGAAGTACTCCTGCAAGGGAATCCATCTGGATTAGAAGAGTTTTGATGGTAGGCTGCTATTTCAGCTAGTAGGTCCGATAGGGCCTCCAATAGTTGTTGGATATAGGAAATGGAGGTAGAACCCTGCTGTTCATGTTCCTTAAGCAGATGAGATATCTAATACAGCCAGAATGAACAGGAGTTGTAGATCTCTCTTTGATCATGAAAGTATAGACTGGATAGAGTGCATTAGGGCAATTGAAACAGGTTACCCCTAAGAATCTGTATATCAAGATATTGAAAGACTAAGGTGCAGATTTCTGATCAGTTGTCTGGAAGACTCATATATATGTAGATGAGACACAAAGAAAGAAGACTCCTGAGTTGAGAGGTGGGAAAAGATTTTACTGATGGTAGACTAATCTGTTTGGATAGTAATTTCATCTTTCATTATATGATATTCTCCTGACAGGACAGCCACTTGAAGGGGTTGGTAGTAGAAAGGAGGGTTTGGAAGGTCTTGGTTGTGGGTATACTTAGTCAAAAATTACTAGGGTAGAGAGTTAAATTCTGAACTGTATTGATGAGGAAGTTAGAAATGGATAGGTCTCACAAATTTAGGCTCTAATCTTCAGCCGGACAGCATATCCAGAGTGTGCTGGTAGAGGTGTCACACTGGGTCAAAGTTATTATGAAGAGGCAGGTAAGAGTACTATAGGGAGACAAACATAATGTGATACACAGAGAATATACAGGGGTGGGTTCCATTCACCACCTTGATGTTTCAGGGCACCAGATAACTAGACAGCTCTGGAAAGTTCTGTATTTAAATGATCACTAGAAGGCTGAAAATGGATGGATTTGGTTATAGAGAAAAACCAAGAGATTGCCCAGGAAAGTGGAGGCAGGGCAGGAAGAGTATAATTGGAAGACACAGAGAGAATCCAATGAGAGCAGGTGGTGTCTATAAATAGGGGCTCCCATATCGTGTGGGACAAGGATTATTATTGTTTCTTGAGGTGGCAGTGTTGTTTTATGGAGGGAAGTTGAGTTGAAAAAAGAAGGATATCAGTATCATTAAATGTTGGTCAAGAGTGATAGCTTGTCATTACGGATTTTGGAAGAAGTGGGAGAAGGAGCAGTACTGGAAAAAGCAGAGCTTTCTTGGGAGATATGTTAGGTATACATATAGGGAAAGGGGGTCAGTTGTTACATAAAGAAGGATGTGGATCCATGAAAGGGGTTTTGATTCATTGTGGTAAGGGGTATGAGGCAACCCCAGATCACTGGACTTTGTGGGCAGACAGACCTAACTTTTAGATGAGTAAATAAAATTGGTTACCTTTAAGGGCTGGTGAGTTCAGTTTAAGAGATGTATCTACTTATCTTCTTTGGAGTATAAAGAGATTTGCATGGGAAAAATAGTCCTCTCCAGGGAAGAGCACACCAAAATTTGGCTAATACCAAATGGTCAACCTTGAAAAACATACATATGAGTAACATCATACAGACTGAGCAGTTTACATTTAGTAATATATGTATATATATATGTGTGTGTGTGTGTGTGTGTGTGTGTGTCTTTATGCATGTATTTGTATGCATCATCAATTAATGAAAAAAAGTGTAAGGGAGAGTTTGAATGGAGGAAAGGAAATAGAGAAATGATATACTATAATCTCAAAAATAAAAGAAAAAAATAGTAGAGTCCATTGGAGGATCATGACCAGGACAAGAACATGAAAAAAACAGAGGGGTTGTGGCCAATGAAAATGATATTTTAATCTGTGTAATTAGATATCATAGTCGGTTCTTAAGAATAGGTTCTGCCCAAGGTCTGTCATCTGCCCAAGTCAAATCACCACCCATCCCCACCCCTTGCCTCTTGTCACCACCTCACTGATTTTAACTGAGTGTCCTGAAGCATTTACTTTGGGGAAAAAACTAGAGGTAGAGGGACATTCTAACAGGGTGAAATAAGGGTGGCAGTGTATGAAGTCAAAAATTGTTATAGAAACAAGGTAAAAGGATGCTAGGAGAAAATTGCCCTTCTAGGTCTAGTCTTTAGGGGGGACTTAAGTCTAGACCCAACCCCAGATGTACTACACCAAAGTAGGTTACAGGAATAAACAGAGGGCTGCAGAGCACCAAAAAAAAAAAAAGTGATTAGGAGAAAACAGATAACTAATGTAATCTGCAGTGAGAATGCTCTCTCTAAGATTCAAATAGAACTTAACAAAACCTGCAATACCAGGCCAGAGTTGTTGATCAGGGTTGTCCTAAGAGATGTCCAAAACATTACAGGCTGCTCTTATTGTTCTTAGTTGGCCACAGGGGTGGAATATAAGTCCCTATTTTTGAAGCCCTCATGTACTTCAGAAACAGGTCCCAGAGGCCCCCAGAGCTGGAACAGACATGAATGCCTTCTACATGAGGACTGGTTTTCATGGTACCAACTTCCAAAGGAAGAAAGAAAACAACAGTCCTACCCAGCTATGACACCCATGAACTACAACAACCAGGATGGCCTGATAATCTTAAGGGTATAGTAGTGACATGCATACTTTGGAAATTAGAAAAACAACTCCCTAATTTCACTTAAGACATGATCAATAAGAGGGAAACAATGCCTTTTAATGGAAACCTAGTCAGCTACCCAGGGCTAGTAAAGTCATGGATCTTGGAGGACAATCTACAACCACTACTGTATTAAATTAGTATAATCCCTAACTACATTTCAAATATTTATTACTAAAATAGCATAACCCTTACTACAGTCCAAACATTTGTCTTTATATACCCACAAATGTGAATGTAGTTCTTACCTCAAAGCAAGGAAATTTCTCTTTTTTTAATAATTTATTTTTTATTACTCAAGTTACATCTCAATCACAATCCCCTCCCTACTCCCCCTCCAGTCCCACCCTCCCACCATCTTTCTTCTTCAACCCCCCTCCTCTTCCCTTTTTTAAAGTTTAAGGTATATCTTTTTCCCCCCAACAGCTCCCTCTTTCAGTCCAACAAATGGTTCTTTCTCTTATAACAATAAATACAATACAAAACAAGAGAAATAAATAGGCCACAATTATGAGAGTTATATGGCTTAGCATACATTCCCAATGTCCAGACTATATGTACTTGGCACCTGACTTTAACCTTCTACTATCTAACTATCTCCATGAGTTTAAAGTTCTATATCTAACTCAGCTTTCATACTAACTTGCCTCACAATTTTAAAAACATCCTCTTAGATCCAGAACACCCTCTTGATTCCTAAACAACTCAGAATTTAACTATGAGACTCTAGCTATCCTTCAACCACCTCAGAGACCTGAGAGGGATAAATATATCTGATTATATAGGAAGTGCAGGGCCCGCAGCTTCCAAATCTAAGAAATGACATACCAGTGTCTGCCTGGACAGTTCCCATTTTCTCTCCATACATTACAGCATCAATCTTCAGCCGTTTGGCCCCCTTTCTCTGACAGACATTGATTGTAGAGCAGGGGTTGTGAAGGACTTGCCTACCCTGTCTTGGCAGAGCTAGGCTGTCCACTTACCTGCTTCCAAGTTTCGTCCTTTTTGGATAGCATTCTGTCTACAATTGAAGTAAGGGTTTTTTTCTTGCCAAGAGATAGGCTTGCCACTAATTCAACCATCTCACACTGGAGAATCTTCGATGCTCATCTTCTACTTGGAGTAGAATAAGGGGTGCTGTCAGGAGCTGACATGTCTCGATATCAAAAAAATCTTAAGAAAGCATCTTTGAATGCCATATTCTGCAGATCTCTTGAGGTTTTTGAAGACGCCCTATCTATCTCTTATATTTAGATAAGCAAATGTTGCTTGTCTCTTAGCAACTTGATTAGCGATTAGCTTAGAAAATAACTGTGATAGACTGTCATAGTACCTAACAAAATGACAAGCTTGCATGACTATTAGTTTGCATTTCTTAATTATCCTAAACAGTTTATGACAGTTGGTAGCAAAAGGCCGAAACTTCACATTACATTTTTAAGCATTACTGTGTACAATACCTTTAAAGAGCATTACTCTTAATTTTGTATCAATATACAAAGATCAATACCAATGTGGCCAAATATAATCTTAATTTTGTATCAATATACAAAGATCAATACGCAGCACATGAAGACCACTATAGGAAACTATAACAAATGAAAATGCAGAGTTGTGGAGCCCAGTCCAATCTACAAAACAACTCCTGCACCTAAGGTTAAAGGAACATTGAGGAAGAAAGGGTAGAAAGATTATAAGAGGTAGAAGAATGTGAAATTTACTCTAAGACTGTGTTTCCCAGTAATATCAGAAGCTACATCCATAAAGTTCTACCAAAGGGATTGCCTAAGCATGAGCTGAACATGGACAGTATCAATAAATATACCAAAGTGGATAGGGAAATGTCCATCAGGACTCAACCCTACATGACAAATAACAGTAAACTAAGGAATGGTGAGAGTGGGAGAAATAGGCCTACACAGTGAAAACCAGACCAATTTGCTATCCGATAACACATGGTCAGCTCCCAAAACATGGGTACAAGCAACATCTGAGCATATTATATTTAAGAATATGTGTATATATACACATATATGTGTGAAATAACAAATAATGAAAAATAAAGGTCATGAATTTGAAAGAGAAAGGGAGAATATGTGGGAGGATTTGAAGTGAAGAAATGGTGTGAATATATTGTAATCTCAAAAATACAATAGAAAAGTATTTTTAAAAAGTGTATTTGATCTAGGGTGAAAGGGAAAAGTTGTTATCTAAGTTGGAGTAGAACTTGGTTAGAAAGATGACTGTGTAAGTGAAAGTATGAGTGGGTGACAATAAAATTGGTCAGATGAACTTTACAGAAATGTGGTGGGTTAGAAATGGGGCCTGCCAATACACTCAAGGAGCTGAGGGACCGTTTGGTCTTTATGTGGGCCTCTTACCAATTGGAGCAGGGGTCTAACCTTGACACCTACTCTGTTGCCTACAGTTGAATTAACTTTCCTTTAGCTGTGCTACACTGACTGACTTCAGTGGAAGTAGATGCAGTTAGTTCTCATGCAACAAGAAGTACTGGGAAGGGTTGGTGGGTGGGTCCTTTCTCTGAGAAGAAGGGGGCAGAGGGTAGGAAGGTAGGATTGGGAGGAGAATTGGGAGGGGGCTGTGAAAAAAATTAATAAATAAATAATTTTTAAAAAGAAATGGGGTCTGACAGGCCATGCCTGTCATTAGGGGGCAGGAGGTGGGATCAGTAAGGTCAAGATGAGTGAAAACAACATCCCCGAGCTTATTGTGATGACTGTTGGAGAAGGGAATGAATTCTTTATCCTATCCATTTAGTGGCCACAATGATGGACAATAGAGGTTAACTCAGAAAGTAAATTAGCATTTCAGAGATTTTTGGATTTAGGCTTAATTAATGATGGGAGTTCCCCTATATGTAGGAAATTATCTCTGTCTCTATATTAGGATGTCAAAATGGATAACATTTTAGGTGTATTTTGAGTATGTGCAGATATTAACCTGTCCTCTGTAGCCAAGGTAAAGGGCCATGTAAAGGCTGAGACTTCTACCTGCTGTGAGATGGTATAAGCTAGGAGGGGTTCAACCTCAATAATAGTGAGTATGGATAGTGATGGTTGCACTGAATTATGGCATAGTCAAGCTGCAAAAGGAGGTGTCCTAAGTGAGTTCCTATCTGTGAACCAATATGGAGTCTGAGGGAGATAATTATACATACAGAGAAGGGGTTAAGACTAAAGTCTAAAACTTGCATGCAGTAAAGAGGGAGGAGCTCAAAGGTGTATCAGAAGTTGTGTTAGGTACTAAGGTAGCAGGGATTGAGGAGTGGAAGGTTAGGTTGTGGTCCAGGAGATGGGTTTGGAGGACCAGAATTCATGAAGGGTATAGCAATATTAGGAGGGTCAAATAGCTGATTCGATCTTTGACCAACTATGTGAAAAGAACAGTGAGGGGACTATGGAGGGATATTTCATTGCTTTCAGGGGTACTCATTGACAGAGGACAAGTGGGGGTGTGGTCCTGGTTAACAAGAAGAAAGAGAAAGACTAGCCAGGATAGGTCTAGAATTATGAAAGTAGAGAGTCTATCTAGATAGACACAGTTTTAAAATGCTAATGAGAGTAAGGAGAAGAGTTGGGGAAGATAAAGGATATTTGACCACATTGTGAACCCCAAGATTGTGAGCTGGAAAAAAAATCTGTTTTTTAATTGTGTTTTGGCTCAGCTTTTGATCCTAGAGTTTTTTTGTTTACTGTAAACAAGTACTTGTAGTGTGGCTCAGCCCTAGCACACACCTTTAATCCAAGAGCTAAATAAAATCAACTATAGGTTAAGAGGCAGAGTAAACAACCAGTTGAGATAGAGTAAATGGAGAGACATTGAGTTGGAAGGTATTTAAGACAGCATGGAGAAGGAGAGAGGGCTTTTTCCTTCTGAGATGTCAGCTGAGTAGGAAAGTCAGGTGGGTGAGCATAGCAGGCTTTTTCCTTCTGGGATGTCAGCTGAGGAGGAAAGTCAATTGAGTGAACTACTATGCATTTTCCACCTAGGATGTTGGTGGAGTAGGAAGGTCAGCTGGGTGCTTTCCCTGCCTTTCTGAGCTACCAGGTTTTTACCCCAACATATGGCTCCTGAGTCTTGAAAGACAGGACTTCTGTTTTTTTTTTTTTTTTTTTTTTTTTAAACAACAGTGAGGAATAGAAAGGGAGGAGAAGTTTTGAGAGGTTGAGGAAGGATGTTTTCAGAGTTCCATTGGAGGAAAACATGGAAGTAGTATGTAGAGGAAGACTATAAATGGAAACTTTGACCTTATCTGACAAGTCATCCCCTATGAGGGAAAGAAGGAAATTTAGCATGACTAGGAAGGAATATGTGAGGGTAAGGGTGAAAAAATGGTGAATGATAAGTGGTATAAGCCTGAGAGTGGTGGTAATGTCCATCCCATGGCAACTCCAGTTACTATGATGCATGAGGGTTTAGTTTGTTCCTTCTGGAAGGTGGAAAGAGAGAAGGATGCCCTGTGTCTAGGATGAAGGAGACCTCTTGCTCAGGTGAGGTCCCTAGTACCAGGAGATCTGTGAATGAGTCAGGAGTAGGCTGGACTGAGGATGTCCATATGATCCATGGCCCTTCACTCCAGTAGTTGGAGCACATGGTTGGAATAGCAGGTGAATGGAGAAGCACCAGGGCATCCCTGAAGACAGTCCATTTTTCAACACCTCCATTGAATACAGGCTGGATAGGCTCAGGTAGAAGGCTTGGAGTTGGTATAGGCATTAGTCCAGTGGCCCTTTTGGTTGTATCTGAAGCAGGGCCTAAGGAATATATCTCTCTGGAGGAAACTCTATATATAGTCAAGAAACAGGTTGGGCAATGGGCATTTCTGAAGAATTGAGGACAGGAACTGGGCACTCTGATCTCTTTTAAATCTTATGATACTTGCTCTTTTTCTTTTTCATTTTCTCTCTTTGCTTTATCCTCTCTATTATTAAATACCTTGAATGTACTTAAGACATTCTTACAGAATCTTAGGCTCTTTTTCTAACTAGCTGTGTTTATAGCAGATGTCAATTGTACATTGGCTAATAAATTGAACTTGGAGAAAGAGGCTTTCAAAAAGAGGGTCCCAGCTGGAGTAGTTTATTCTAGATTTGTATATTTATTTATAGTCTCAATGAGATATACCAAGAATAGGGATGTATTTTCACTCGAGCTTTGGGTGATTTTTCTGGCCTAATTGACAGTGAGGTAGGAATTTTTCTTGCATACCCTCTAAAATGAGACTGGCAATTCCAACAGGGTCTGCGGCTGGGACTGTCTCCTATGCAGCAAGGCAGTGGTTATATCCCAAGTATATAAATCATCTGCATAGGCCAGAGTAGAATGCCAGATGTTTTCCTTTTTTATCTGGGATGAGAGTAAAAATTAGTATATAGTATATGTCACATCAAGTGAAGTGGTATATTTTGGGCAGATGGTTTTCTAAATTGGAGGGTATTTTCAGAAAAAGAGTCTGATCTTTCTCCTATTTGATTCCTGTCTAAAAGGGGGGAAAAGGGACCTGGATTTTGGGAGGTCTGTCACATTCTGAAACCTTTCTTGGTGTAGAGATTTGAGAAGGGGAATAACATATGTTATTACTCTTAATAAATGTATGGGTAAGAAGTATGGGAAGGGTACCTATGAGTATGGGAGTGAGTAGAAGGAGAAAAGAATGGGGGTGAGGATGTGGTGGGATACATAGTAGGAGAGAAAGGAAGAGTGGCAGACAGGATCCTGGGAAGAATGGGTGAGAAGGAAATGGAGATAGGTGGTGAAGAGACAAAGAGAAGGTAAAAATTGATATGTAGGGGTTAAGGGTATTGGGGTTCAGAGGTGTTAGGTGGATTATTGGTAGGGTAAGGGGATGGTTCATCAGCCGGATGGAAATTAGAGAAAGTGGAAGGAGGTGAGTTAGTAAGTTGGGCAGTTGGGAAGATTGTTTGGAAGGAGTCTGTAGGAGTAATAAAATCTTATATGCTATTAAAGTTTGACAGAAGGATGGACATGCCCAATGGGTAAATAAAGCTTGAACCTAGGAGACTTCCAAAGTTATCTAAGTCCATTGTGAATTTGAAAGTCAAAAGTACAGGATTCAGGCAAAATAGAAACTTTGTGTAATTGATATTTGAGCCAGATCTGGACAGAGAGCTGCATAAGTAGCAGATCTGAGGTTAGAAAGACCTGAAGTTTTGAGATTTGATTTTAAGCATGCCTACAGAGTGGAATTACACACAGACAATTTGTAACCCATATCATAAGACAAGGGAAAGGTAGCCTAAAGTCATACCTCAAGTCATTACCAGGATTAGGACAGCAGTCAGAGTAACAAGCCTGATTTGCAGAACAAGAAATTCCCTCCTTGTGAAATCATGTGGCAAAAGTCAAGGACCACTGAAGTTCTGAAGATGGCCTGGGTCTGGGGTGCCTCGAGATGCTGGCAGTTCCTAACTTCCCAGTGAGTTTGTCCTTGGTATAATAGAGTAGACAGACGATGAAGAGCCTCTATTCTTGGAGGTCAGTAAATAGTGATAAAGACTGCAAAAATCCAGAGATTTCAGGTCATTACTGGCACCTGGTTAGACCTTTCATAAGCCCAAAGAGTAGTCAAATTCTAGGTAGGCTGGGTCTCAGAAAAAGGGAAAGAAAGTAAAGGAAGAGAGAGAAAAATCATCCAGAGGGGGAAGGCTATGGTATGAAAGCCCCAAAGTCCACCTGTTTTTCGCACCAAGTATTAGATCAGAATTGATCTAGGTGATGGGAAAATAAAAGAAAGAGGAGACCGACCTCTACAGAAGCAGATTGTTCTTTAAGTAGAACCATGAGAACAAATAGTCTCTCCATGGGAGTGGAGATTGTGTAACAAGGTGCAGAGGGCTTGAGAGTTTTATAGGGCAGAACAGGAAACTTTGGGGGTGGAAGTTTTCATCTTCAGATCTAGTCCCCTACAGTCTCAAAAGTTGTAACTACCAATGGAGGTTGGTATATTGATGTTCTTATCAGAAGTTTCCTGGATTCTGACTGCCTGCAGTAGATCTCATTAGCACGTCCACAGGAATAGGATAAGAATATCCAGTGTTTCTCAGCTCATCCGAAGCTTTTAGGTCATCAGCCTTTCAGTATAGATCAGAGGTGGCTGCTCATGCCATAGTAGCAGGATCAAAGAGAGGGAGAGGACTAGCTAGAATGAGTAGTCAGGGACAATGTACCATTAAGAGGTACACCATGTATTTTTTCAACTAGGTCTAGACTAGCGTCTCTTTTAGTCTCTTTTATCTCCTGTGGTGCTTGGAATGAGAATGATCCCCAAAGATCCATATATTTGAATACTTCATCTACAATGGGTAGAACTGTTTGGGAAGGATTAGTAGATGTGTCACTGAGGGGTAAAAAGCACACAACATTCCCAGTTATCTCTCTGTGTGTCTCTCTCTGTCTTTCCATCACTATCTCTCTGTCTCTCTCTGTCTCTCTCTGTCTCTCTGTCTCTCTCTCTCTCTCTCTCTCTCTCTCTCTGCCTCATGACTATTGTTGCAACAAGTGCGATCTCAGCTACTGTTCCAGCTCCATGCCTGCCTGCCTGAATGCTGCCATGCTCACCACCAGGATGGACATAGACTCACTTTCTGAATTTATAAGCATACCCTCAATCAAATGTCTTCTTTTATAAGTTTCATTGGTTATAGTGACCCTTCACAGCAATAGAAAAGTAACTAAGATATATCCCAAGAGTATGGTCAGTTAAGAACAGCTGAGTTTTGGGGAGATGATCTCAATTCATAATGTGCCTAACAAGCACAGAGTAAAAGAGATGGCCAAATATTTTGTTATTTAAAGAAGAAATAGGGGAGTCGGGGAAACTCCGACGAAAAAAAGAAATTCCTTGACTTCATTCTGTACACACAACTCTGACATGGAAATATAAAGATAACATACAGCTTAATGAAAAGCAGATACCATGTAGATGAATAAAAACAAAGCTGTTTTCCTTTTAATTAGAGAGAGCTGCCCTGGATAGCATTTGATGGTTCCAGGCTCTGTATATATTGATTATTTAGGCATGTAATTGCTTGCACCCCTTACAAGCCTTGCAGACATTTTTTGAAACCAATAGGACCATTGACACAAACCTCACTCCTTAGAAGATGCATATCCCAAAAGCCTATTTACATTTGTTTATATTTGTCAGTGGGCACCTGGGGTACTTTGGCTAAATAATATTAAACACAAGGAGGAAACTTCAGGTTCAGTCTGTTCAAAAATTAGATTTATCTGATCATGTAGTTGTTCTTCCAGAGTTAAGACCACTTGATTGGTCTATTTTCAAAGTTTTTTTGCATTGATTTTACAGAGAAGTACCTTTTTAAGTCTCTTTGCAAGATTTAGCTTATTTATGCCTCAAGCTAGCTAGAGTATAAAGTTTCCAAGGGGAAAAACCCACACAATTCACAATGGCCTCAGCATATGTGTCAAAGAATGAAAATATAATGAGTTACACATTATCATACATAAGAAATTTAGAATATTATTACTTTCAGCCCACAGGAAACTAGGGAAAATAGCAATTGTACTTGAAAGCAGAACTATTCCAGCATTCCAGAGTAACCAGCTGGAATAAGAAATTTCTTTGTTACTCTATCTTTCTCTACATTAGAGCATTTGATTCCCTTCATTACAATGAGGTGTTTCTTCCCTTTAGCTTAAACCACTCAAATAAAATTTAAAAACATAACACCAGGAGAACATGGCCCCCTGCATCAACTAAGCAGGGCTCACTGAGACTGAGGCACCAAGCATAGAGCCTACATGGGTCTACACCTGGCCCTTTGTGTATATGTTATGACTGCTTAGTGTTCTTGTGAGACTCCTAACAGTGGGAATTGCTGTTTCTTTGACTCTTGCCTGCTTTAGGGACTCTTTTCCTCCTGTTGGGTTGCCTCATCCAGCCTTGATATGAGGCATTTTGCTTTGTCATATTGTATCTTCTTTTGTCCTGTTTGGATGTCTTCTCCTGGAGGCATGCTCTTTTCTGAAGGGAAATGGAGGGAGAGTGGATCTGAGGGAAAGGGAGGTTGTTAGTGGAAGCTGGGAGGATTGGAGGGAGGGGAAACTTGTTACATGCATTGTATGAGAGAAGAATCTATTTTCAATAAAAATTTTTAAAAGACAACACTCTGAGTATAAAGATAGCAGATTTATTTTTATAATTAGCAGATATTAACATTTTGTTGCCTCTGCATCAGATTTTTTTATTCTTAAAAATACATTTTCTTAGTTCTTTGAGACTTTCATATTTATATACAATGTATTTTCATTATATTTATCCCCCAATTCCTCTTAGATCCAGCCCTTACCTTTCCACCTCCAGAACACTCCCAACATGTGGCCTCTTATTATTGGAAACCACGTCCAATTTGTGCATTCATGGGTAAATCCACTAGAGGGTGCTCATTCTACCAGGGGCCACCACCTTAAAGAAAATTAACTCTCTTACCTCTGAAGCTACCAATAGTCAATAGCTCCTCACTTGGGAGCTCATGAGCTCCTCCCTGCTTCATGATAGAATACTGACTCTATTAATCTTGTGGAGGTCTTATCCAGGTAGGCACATGTCCAGAAGGTTTTGTTTTTTTCTGTACTCCTTGACCTCTGACTCTTACAGATGTAGTGTTTTCTCTTCTGAAATGCTCACTGATTCTTGAGAGAGAGAGAGAGAGAGAGAGAGAGAGAGAGAGAGATGTTGTTAATGCTGAGATTCACAAGAGAAAAATCAGTTGCACAATTTTGAGCCAAATTTGAAGCAAGCTTTAATTAATTTCTGACAAGAAAAAAAAAAGATTCTAGTCAGAACCACTTGGGTTCCCAGCAAGTGGCAACAATGCACGTGTTGTAGGGGATTCTCAAGGACAAAACAATATTGCCACCATATTTCCCATATGGCTTTGTTATTTTCCAGGGCTATAATTCCCACCATTCTAGGAAATTACCTGGTCCTTGGACAGATGGAGCTTACATGGGAACTTTGGCTCTTACAATGTGATGTAAATGACTTATCTGTGAGCCTTCCACAGACAATCTCTGCACTTTACCAGTCATGAATTTCTGCATGAACCATCATCTACTATAAAAAGTTTTCCTTCTAGACAGATTCTTAAGCAGAGTGACATCAACTTTTCTTTGCATAATCCATATTCCACCCAGAAACTCCTTGATTCTTTCTATTCTAAACACTTTTATTTCTACCCCTTTCAAGCCTCATCTCCCTTTGACCAAAATTCACTAGCAGGCCCACCCTGGAAGTGAAATGAAGACAGCCTGATTTTGCCTTCTAGGTTCAGTTACCTTCATTCTCTCATTCTCACATATCTAGTCACTAATCTCATCATGATCCCAGGAACAACAACTCTTCATTTTCTCAGTCTTGGATATTTTGCCTGTTGTCAGCTCTCTACTATGTCAGAATGATCTTCTAACCCTCCAGCTTCCAGGAAACATGAGGTAGAAATATGCCATAAGGGAAATTTCTGTTACCTTCCATCAGCTAGGCCTTCACTGCTGCTGCTCATTTGTTTTAGTCCTTAGTTTCTTTGACAGTCAATGGTGTACTTATCTCAAGCCCCCAGTTTAACCTGCTGTGCACACTTGCAACAAAATAATTTTTGAGACAGGGTTCCTCTCTGTGTAGCTTTGACTGTCCTGAAATTTGCTCTGTAGACCAGGCTAGCCTCAAACTCAGAAATCTGCTGATCTCTGCCTCCTAAAGGCTAAGATTAAATGGGTCCCCCACCACCACCTGGCTTGCAACAAAAATAAATTTTAAAAAAGATTTGCAACCATAAATACTCATGTAATCAATTCTCATTTTCTTTGTTGAAAAAATGAATCAATAACGTTTTATTTTTCTATACCTCTTATTTTCAAGTTTCAGAGATTGTTTGATCAATGCAATAAACTCCAAGACATCAGCATGATTTTATGTATTTAGAGGAAAAATCTTTCCTGGTTAAGAGGAAATCATGTGGATGGCTTTTGAAAGACCTCCATCATAAGCAGCTTAGTGGTGAAATCAGGACCTTTTCTCTTCAGTTTGCTAGTCCACATTCACTGAGTAGAATTTGTATGCATTGCTCATCAAGATCGTTTTTTTTATTTCAACATTCTGGATTACTCTTCCCATCCCAACTAATGGCTTGATTGAATAATGCCAGACGCATCACATACAGTCATGCTACTGTCACTCTTGATATAACAAATACAAGGAGAGGAATCAGCCTTAAATGCTTCTTGAACTTCCTGATGATCTGATGGAACACATTTCCACCAGAGACAGGCTTATTCTCACAGAAACAAGAGAAAAAGCCCAGCACTACAAACTAAGCAGCCTCTCAAGTAACCAATTCTAATGCCCTTTCCATTAAAAAAAAATCTATGAGGTTTCATTTTGTACAGCTCTTAACCACACATTCCCTTATTAACATTTAGCACTGCACAAATCCTTTACTTAAAAGTAGCTAGTTAATGACCTCCATTTGGACAAATGCATTCACCAGCCTCTTATCTGGCTTTACACTACTCAGTAGCTCAACAATATTTCATCATTTTTACAAACTATTTGCTAACTTACATATACAAACATTTTTCTCTCCCCAACTGCTGTTTCCTCATCTTTATTTTTCCTTGTTTGTCTTGCCCACTGCAAATATCTTTTGATGTCATTACCACATTGTCTTAACTTTTCCAAATTCCCAATTCTTTGTCCCTTTCCTGTCCATGCCTGCTTCTCCTTTTAACATCTACTGCATTACCATAGCCCTCTTTAGCAGTAAAATTATTTCATCTTATTTGCCTAATGCTAGTTTTCCTATTTCCAGATCTCAGGGGGATAATATTTCTCTTTTTATCTGCTCCAGCTTCCAGGCTACAACACATCACCAGCAGTAATATAACACAGCAATAATGCCTCCATTTCACATATATTTTAAAGACAGCACTTGAATTCTCATTGTACCTCACCTGTTCTTTGATTTATCTCATATCAAACCTCTATATCAGCATTCCCTGAAGATCATTCCTTGGAACACTAATGATGTGGGATATTAATAATTTCTGTGTGAAATGTGACTGTGAAAGAAATAAATAAGTTTTCAAATGTGGGATTAATGGAGGCAGTTAATTTTCTACCATAGAAATTATAAGTCCTTAATAATTCTCATATATAATGTGAAAGGTATAATAATATGATTCATTTCCCAATGTATTTGGCCTAGAAACATTTTCCTCACTATCTTATGGAATAATGTTCTGAGAGACATCATTTGCTAAAATACTGCAATTTCATATTCATCCATTACTATTTTCTTTTCTCAGATCTCCTCCATGCATTTTCTAAATTCCATAATCTTTATGGTACTCTCAGTCTTAGTGGATGAGTTTTAGCACTCTTTCCACTAAGCAAAACATGGTCATTGCATGGAAAACCCCTTGTTTTTAACTTATACATTTATGTACAATATATAATCACCTTTTTCATTCTCCTAGGAGTCACACCCCTTACCCCACACATAGGTTCACACAAGTGCCCTATGCTAAAATAAGCAAACCTATACTTCAGCAAATAATAATTTACATTCTGGGATTACCTTTCTGCCAGATTCTTGAAAGAGTAGTCTAAGATTGCTGCTTCCTTTCCTTCACTGTGTACTCACAATTTACCCCCCTCCAGCCAACCATCTGTCTCCACCATGACCAGCATGCTCATAAATGTAAATAGGGTTTTCATAACTGTCTATCTGAAGGTATTTTCTAAATACTCAACTCAATGAATAGTCATCATTATTCCACGAAAGGCCTACTATCCTATTTTCTTTTAATTTTCATCTTAAAGCCTTTTCATCTATTTTCAGTCTTACTTGTTGAATCTTCTTACATGATATATTCTGGAAACAAAGTAGCTTTGTAGAATTCATTCCTTAGCTCCTTTACCTTACTCTCCTCTCCTCACCTAAATGAACTAATTGTTATTGTGTTTTTATTCACATACTTCTGAGCATCAGGTTTAATCAAATGTCCATGTGTTATCTCCATTAATACCCCTAAAACAGAGGAGCTAATAACTCTGAAGTCTCACTCACACTAGATAATTTTTCCAAGTCACTTTAACTTTAATCCATACTCACTATATACACATGTTCCATGCTGTATATAACTCAAAACTCACTAAATTCAACTTTTGCATAATGTCATTTATATTGTCATCTCAGTTCTAAACCTGTTACCAGTTCTCTATTAGAAGTTTGATTCTTTCAAGGGCACTCTAATTCAATTACTTGCACTCCACTCTGTACATCATAGGCACTTACTACAAGTTTCTTGATAACATGTTTACTCTGTCTAGTTAAGAGAACAGACTTTGGACTCATATTTGCTTTGATTCATATTGTAGCCTTACCATCCTGGATTTTGAGATAGAATAATTTAAATAGTAATTTGTTTGTACATTTATAAAGCAAACATAACAAATATCCTTACCTTACAAGATTATCAAATTTAAGAAATGTCTGAGAAGTAGCAAACAGCTCATCACTGATAATAGTCATTATCGTAAGTATATACTTTCACATTAATTATGACATGGACTGATTCACATAAGCACTTCATAGACTGTAGTTCCTACTGTCATTGGAACAGGCCAGTAATGCTTTAATAGAAAGGTCTTCTCTAGACTAGGGTAATTAAAGATACTATTTCAATCAACAAGACACTTAAAAGTGACAACATCAATACTAATTTCAAAGCAAGGGTTGGACCAAGCAACTTTTATTCACTCAAACTACCTCTTGACAATTCAGAGCTGAATGTCAGACTTTAGGCACCTTATTCTTTGTGTGATGATATTTTGTCACAGACCATAGCCTAGAGAAGTGTAGAGAAGTACTTTGCCTTAAAGATCTATGAGCTTATGTTGTAGTATTGAGGAAGAAAATTAAGGGGAAAAAATCCAAATCAAGTCCAAAGACTAAGCATGAAAACAAGCACCAAAATCTAGTAGAAAGCAGCACAGATTTCTGGAATTGGGCTCAAAATGTCTAATTTTTAAACCTTATTCCTGGCTTGATAAAGCATAGATGCTTAACCAAAATCTTATTTTTATTATGTAATCATGGGATTGATGTAACAAAAACTCCTTTATAAGGTAGCCTTAAAATAACAAAATTGTTCTACATGATTCATTGTAGTGTCTGTAACACCTTTCAACTTCACTTTCTAGGATCATCATCATCATCATCATCATCATCATCATTTCCTCATTAATAGAGATCAAGGTACCTATCAGCCTGTAGTTAGAGATCCAAACCAGTGTCAAAAGCAAAAACAAAAAACCTAGGGTTCCTATGATAAAGTATTTCAAGTCAACCTTCACTGGACTGCACTGGACTTTCTTTATTCTACTGTAATTATTATGTTTCTTGTTACTATGTAAAAAACAGCTTAAAGGAAAGAAAGGTTTGTTTGAGATCACAGTTTAATAGCATATAGCACAATGGAAGGCAAGTCTCTGTTGCAGGAACTCGAGGTCACATTGCATCCACAGTCAGAGGCAGAGAGAGATGAATGCTGGTATTCAGCTCAGTTTCTCCTTTTTATTCAGTTTAGGACATGATTGATCCTATGGAACTATGCAATCTACATTTAAGGTGTGGGTCTCCTCATCTCAATTAATTCAGTCTAGAAATTTCTTCACAGATATGGCCAATGGTTTGCCTACTATGTGATTCTAGATACTGTAAAGTTGATAATCAATATTTACCACCACATCTACCTTGTTCTTTCTACCCTACCCAGTCCCCTAGTTCTTTTTCCTCTAAGTTAGGACATTTTTCCCACAAGTGTCTACATGAATTCCTTTCCCACTTTGGACTTATATAAATCAGTTGCTTTAGCAAGACCCTGGATCCTCCATGGTGGGTATACTCCTTTGCTCTTTAATCTCATCTGCCATCATTCTCATTTACATTTTCCCTAGATACACTGAATTGCTTAGTGTTCACATGCTTTAATGCCTATTCAAGCTGTTCCTTCTACCAAGAAAACACTCATTTACTTAACAAATAGTTTATCATGTCTTTCACTGCTTCAGACATTGGGGATATAACAATAAACACAACAGACATAGTTTACTTATCATCTTGCACATTTATGTTCTAGTGGTCATTGATTATATATATATGTAAACACATATATGTGCATATATACATATATATGTGTATATATATATAATATAATCACAAATGTCATTATGACAATAGCTATGAGAAACGAAGGGAGAGTAATAAGATAGCGAATACAGTGTTAATTTCACCAATATATACAGAAAGGTATCTGTAAGTGAGTCATGTTAACTGCTGCTAATATTATTCTGCTCATTCCACAGATTTCAGCCTCAGTCTTCACCTCTCTGGAAGTCTACCCCGAGTCATCAGGTTAGGAGGAATATCTCAATTTCTCTTTCTCAATATCAATCAATTTCTCTCTCCTCTCTTTCTCCCTCCCTCCCTATCTCTCTCTCCTCCATCCTCTTCCCCACCCTCTCTTCTGGGTTCTCAGAGCACCCAAAGGTATTCAACACACAGTGTCTGATTCATAATATGTGTTCAGTAAAGCAGAGGCTCCCAATAAGGTGACTGGGAGCATTTTTTGTCTGTGTATTTTTCTGGAATGAATGTTAATAGTGTTTCTCATATTCTCATACAGTAAATGGTCCTAAGTCTACTGGTGAGTTGATGATGGTCAGTGAACCTTCAGATTTCCTTGCTTCGTCATGAGCACTGAATTAGCTCTCCTTGGATGACTTCTATCCCTGAGGTATTTGTGGCTTAATGCTAAATTAGTACCCACACTAATTCAGATTGCTAATGTACTTAACATCCCACTA
>CAJQZJ010000518.1:1713814-1730993 GCA_907164525.1 Lophiomys imhausi | reverse complement strand
AGGGTGTTCTGGATCTAAGAAGATGTTTTTAAAATTGTGATGCAAGTTAGTATGAAAGCTGAGTTAGATATAGAACTTTAAACCCATGGAGATGGTTAGATAGTAGAAGGTTAAAGTCAGGTGCCAAATACATATGGACTGGACATTGGGAATGTATGCTAAGCCATATAACTCTCATAATTGTGGCATATTTATTTCTATTGTTTGTATTGTATTTATTGTTATAAGAGAAAGAACCATTTGTTGGACTGAAAGGGAGAGCTGTTGGGGGGGAAATATATACCTTAAACTTTTAAAAAAAGGAAGAGGATGGGGGATTGAGGGGGAAGAGAATGGGAGGGTGGCACTGGACGGGGGAGTAGGGAGGGGATTGTGATTGAAATGTAACTTGAAGAAATAAAAAATAAATTACAAAAAAGGCACATCTCCTAATCCTTTTAATCCTTTCAAATAGTGCCACTCTTTGGGGACTAGGTATTTAAATATAAGAGCCCATCCAACCCACCATGAGACCTGAAACTCTTACATGTTTGAAGAAGACAAAAGCATCAGTGGCAAGCCAAATTTCACATGAATGGTAACATACCATACTGGCACTTACAGATAGTTTTTCAAGTGCAAGTCCATACACAGAAGATGAGTATGGTACATACTCCAAACTGACAAATATCTCATTGTATAGTATATATGCATATGTTTCCATAATTCATCTCTAGTACAACCAGCTATCCCATAAGATCCATTGTATTAATTTACCATGTAAGTTGTGGTTATTTTATTGGTTATGTTTGATAACTGTACTTTCTCAGGCCTTTATAGATCTGTTTCTGTAATCCATTTTCTACTATAGTTTCTGATCATACTGCCACAACTTTTCTTATTTCTGAATATTTTAGATGAATATTCAAATCATCATATGTGAAAATGTAGAATCATTGAGATTTTAGATTGTGTTAAGTGTCTTTAGAGATTACTTATGTTTCTTAATTGTAAACATTAACATTCTAAGGGTACCAAAAACCTTGGACCACTTTATTCAGATTCAATTTTAAAATAACCATATGCTAGGTTTAATTCCCTATAGATGCCATTACTATATCTTTCTTTTTATTTAGGATGTTTTCTATCAGAGTCCCAAGCTGAAACTGAGCCTTCCTCTTTGATAGGCCTTTGGCTTCATGCTTATAATCTTGCCTTAATTTTGAAATGTTACTCTCCTTCTCAGCCTCTTAGCTACACTTTGAGAATCAATAAATATGTTTCAGGGAACTGAGAAGATGGATTCTTATGCTTGCAATTTACCAACTAAGGTGAGTTGGCTTCCCAGAACCCATGTAAAAAGCCAGGGCTATTGGTACACATCTATGACCCTAGTGCTGTGGAGGAAGGATAACAGAAGATAACTGGTGCTCACTAGATATTTTTATATAGAAATCAGTGAACTCAAGTAGGAGATCATGTTTATTATTTCACAATTAACTGTGGAGTTATTGGTAATTGATAGCTACTAAAAGAAGCACAGGTAGTTTTCTTTCTTTCTTTTTCTTTTTTGTTTTGTTTTGTTTCTCTGTATAGCCTTGGCTATCTTGGAGATCTCACTCTGTACATCAGGCTGGCCTGGAACTCACAAATAACTGCCTGCCTCTGTCTCCCAAGGGCTGTAATTAAAGGTGTGTGCCACCTCCACCTGGCCCCAGATAGTTTTCTTTGAAGGTATATCTCTGGTAGGCCTAACATGTTCCAGTGGATAGCCACAAACCTAAGAGTATATAGGTAGCACTAATAGGACTTCATTAAAAGTGTTCTAAAAACAAACAAAGAAACAAATTTGGGTGGGTATAGAATTGGGGCTAGAGCTGAGAGAAGATGGGGAGTGGTAGATGTGATCAAAACAAAATGTAAGAAATTCTCAAAGAATTAGTAAAGATATTTGGAAAGTTCTGAACAATGACAATACCAATTGACATGAATAGGGAATCTCACAAGGCCTCACCTCTAGATGAAGCATTATAGGAAATGACTGCTAGGAGAGGGAGAACTACTTGTCCTCAGAAATAAGTACCCTAATTGGTTATCCAATAGTATTCAGCCTTAAAAACATATACATACAAGCAACAATAAATTAATTTAGCAGTTTTTCTGTATTTGTGTGTGTGTGTGTGTGTGTGTGTGTGCGCGTGCGCACGTGTGCATATGTTTGAAATTACAGTGAGGTCTGTGAGAGAGGGAAAGGAGGTTTTAGCAAAGAGAGTGGGAATGGTAATGGGATACATGTAATAGGAGAGTGGAAAGGGGCTAATGTGGATGGAGTGATATGAGGTGAGAGAGAAAATGTGACCAAAAGAGAAAGAAAGATCAACCAAAACAAAATAGTGAAATGCATTGCTCTTTATTCTAATAATAAAACAAATGTTTTTAAAATGTAGTGGGTGAGGGGGTTGGGAAGATAGTTTAGCTGGTAAGAGCACTTGTTCTACAAGTATGATTGCTCCAGTTCAGTTCCCCATGATACACATAGAAAGGAAGGCATGGCTGTGCATGGCTGTAACTCCATCAATTAGGACAAAGAGAAGATCTCAAGAGCTCGCTGATTAGCCAGCCAAAACAACAAGCTTCTGGTTTAAAGAAAGACCTGTCTCAAGACAATAAAGAAGGACAAAAATCATGGAGGGGGCATAGAATATTCTGCTCTGATTTCTGCATATGTGCACATATGCACACATCTGCTTACATACAGCAAACACATACACATACCAAACACAGCAACACACAACACACACACATGCACACACACGCACACACACTTTTAATTGTGCAGAATAAGTTAATTTGTGGCATGATATACCCGATAAGGGAACAAATCATGTGTCTACCCTAGCCCTGCACTCAAAACTGAATGTCAATTTAAATTCTTTAACATCTCTGTTGTGCTTGTTGTTGTTACTATTGTTGTTGTTATTGTTTTCAATTCAACAAGCCTAATAGGCCACAACACACATCTTGTAATATTTTTAAAGTATGCTGGATGGAAAATAACCAACCATGATTCTTGAAGTCGATATCATAGCCTACCACATAATGGAGAAAAGTACCCAGTCTTTTTTGATATAACAAACTAAGGCATGTGGAGAAAAAAGACCCTCAACAATGCAACAACCCCATGTCAGATAGTGCCATTTCCCCTATTATCAGCAGGGTCTTAGAGACAAATCAATAAGTATGGAGCCAGGACCTTGTCCTGCCACTGCCTTTAATATTGCTTTTTCTATTTCATTAATATTGCAAATACCAGCAAACAATTTGTGTTTAAACCATCTCCACTCTCTTTTACTAAGGGATGACAGTTTAAAAGCAAAGAGAGTTATATTGGTCTGAATCTTATATACTTGAATTCTAGAATAATCTTCAACAGCAAAACCATTTCCTAGAGAGATCAGTGAGGTATTTAGATAATATTTTGACCTTAGGAGGACAGACTGTGCACTAGTGGAAAGAAACTACAGGGGACTTTGTGTTTTAGTAGCTGCCAGTCATAGCAACAGTCCATGCAATTCCATTCAAATGCTTAAGAGCTGCTCATGCTGATAAAAGAGTAGAAATAACACTCCTCTTGAATCTAGGATTATCAGAGTTTGTGGCCACAAAAGAACTCATTGTGTAACCTTAGTAAATGCTTTCCTCTCTGGGCCTCCATCTCTTCTGTTTACTTGACATAAATTTAGGTATTTCTAAGAACCCTTTTAGCTCTAAACATGTATGGTTCTAACCTTGATTTTTGTGATATATGAGTTCTTTGCAAACTTCCTCAGTCTATGCTACTAGAATTGCTTCTGAGCCCTTATCTACTCTGGACATTTTTATGTCAACGCAAACTAAAGTTATTTGAGATGATGCGACCTTGATTAAGAACATGTCCCCATATGACCAGGCTATAGGAAAGGCTGTAGGATATTTTCTTAATTAGTGAGGTCATCCTTTGCCTGGTGGCCCAGGGTTCTAGAAGAAAACAAGATGAGTAACCCATGAGGAGCAAGTCAGTCAGCAGCACTGATCCATGGCCTCTGTATCAGCTCCTGGCTCCAGATTCCTGGCCTGCTTGAGTTCCCGTCATGACCTTTGATGATGAACAGTGCTCTAAAAGTGTAACTCAAATAATCATTTTCTCCCAATTTGGTTTGGTCATGGTATTTAGTTGCACCAATAGATACTCTAAGACACTATTCCTTAGTTCACTCAGTGACTCAGGGTGACACCAGGATGCTAATATCAATCAAACAACAGTAAGTATGGAGCCATGTCAATATTTTGGAGCTTGTGCTTCTTTATTGGGGTAGCTGTCTAAAAGAATTTTAAAAGCATCACCTACTGACAAATGAAGATTTCAAGGGATATTGGAATGATGACGTAATGACAGGAATATATCAAGATAAAGGAATTAATTTTAAACCACAGAAAAGCCACATATGTTTTTTCTCTATCATTAGAGTCTTGCTTTGTGAAGAAAAAAATACTATTTGAGCACCCAATGGCTCTTACCCAGAATACATTTATTTTTTTATACTGATAGTCTTTTATCTTCTGGAAGGCTTAGACAGCACGGACTGTCTGCTGCTATGACAAAGAATGGTACCAGATACCAGAATGGAGATGTTAAAGGTCATCTACATAAAGAATTGGGTAGGTTCACATGCGTTAATATTAAGGGGGTTGCAATACTGAGAGGTAAACTGCATAGAAAAGCAGTAGAAAGAGCGAAAGGAGAATTAAAATGTTTGAAGAAAGAGGCCAGTGGGCACAAGGCAAGCAGAAGAAAGAAAATTGTGCAGATAAATAAGAAAGTGAACACTAGCTGATTTCTTATTATCAAAATTAACACTGCTTTTTATTTCAGCCCAGGGGTTTATTAAATGCTATTTTCTGAACCAGAAATATTGTTAGGCAGATTCAATCTATTTAAAATTTATGAAATAAAATAAATTATTTTTGGCACACAACAATAGAACTTGCATTATTATTCTATTTCAGATTTTCAGCTGACTGCCATTGTCACTTTGGGGCTATTCTGAAGGTTCTTGTGCTTCATGAAACTCATATATGCATTTTGAAATTGCCCAAGGAGTATATGCTCAATCTAATAAGAGGCAGTTTTCTTTTCTTTTCAAAGTCTTCTCAATAGGAGGTGGAACCAATAGTATAAGGGCTCACTGAATTAACTAGTTCTTTATCTCCAATGTTCTTGTTGCTGTTGTACCAGCATCCTTTAGAGCCTGTTGCTCAGGCCAGCCATCTGGCTGAGCTTTCCCTCAATCTACTTCTGCTCACAGAGAATTCTAAGTACATTACCTCTACTGAATAACACTCTCCCAAATGTACCATAAAGTATAGTGAAAAGACTGTATGCTTTAGACAGAAGTAGGGGAGAATGAATCTACTAGGTACTGTA
Organism: Lophiomys imhausi; assembly: GCA_907164525.1. NCBI lineage: Eukaryota > Metazoa > Chordata > Mammalia > Rodentia > Muridae > Lophiomys > Lophiomys imhausi. The sequence continues at coordinate 1,725,550 of CAJQZJ010000518.1, read as the reverse complement.
ACAATTCTGCTCTTCAGCATTGGGTAAATAAGCATGATGCTTCGTGCTTTTCAGGCTTGTATCCATTAGTGAAATATTGAATGTAAAGACTCTGGAACACCATAAGCATTTAAACAATAGAGATTGTTATTGTAATTATTATAATAATATTTTCCTCTACTTTCTGTTGTTACAGCAAAATACCTAAAACTGGATGACCTATATAGAAGTTTACTTGGCTCCAAGATTTGGAAGTTGGAAAGTGCTAAAGCATGGCACTGGCATCTGCTAGCAACAGGAGAGAGCCTTGTCACCACAGCATATAGTGGGTGGCAGAAAGCATCACACAGCGAAACAAGGCCAACACATTAGCCTGGGCCTTTCTTCTTATAAAACCATCAGTGTCATCATAGGGGCTCCACCAGCATCATTTCATTTAATTTCCTGCAAAAGGCTATAGTTCCAATACCTTACCATAGTTTTCTGTATTTCATTTCCAACAAATTGAATCTATAGGTCACATTAAAGCCACAGCAAACAATACCATTAGTAATTGCTGTTAATATTATAATTACTATTGTTTCCCCCTCCATCAACCTAGAGCTGCCTGATCATTTAATATACAGTGAGGTCATTAGCAATGTCTCTGGCTCACCAGGCAGGGATTGCTTATTCTCAGATCCCCTCCTACTTTCCTATCCTAATACTCCCTGTGTTCTTGAGGCTTCTGTGCTGACAGACAAGCAGGTTGCAAGCCAGAATTCACCAGCAAGGACAAGGGGCTAATGGCCCTACCAGCTGCAACATCTAACCTTAGGGAGGAGAGAAAAATGAGGGCACCAAACATATAAATGGCCCCTGTCTGGACAGCTCATGAAAATTATCAATAAAGGACTGAGGATGTTTTGTGTGCTCATGTCTTCTTGGTTATGGGAATGATGGTTGTGATGTAGAATATCACACTTAATTGCTTCAGCCCATCAATTACTGCCAAGAAAGGGCAGGTAGCATGGCAAGATGCCAGGGAAGATGTAATTGATAGTCACTGAAATAGCATAAATCAGTTCTCACATTAAGTATGAGCCATTAAAAAGGAAGTTGTACTGGAAAGAGGCAGGTGCTGCATCAGGTTAGATTCTCTCCCACTTTTAAAAACTTGACTGAACCCCTGCAGCCTAGCAAGGCTTTATCTGATGTGCTCATGAGGGAAACCACCCTCACTTGGAGAGTTTGGGCATCAATTTTCAGGTCTTATGTGGAAGGGCCCTTGCCTCTTTCACCTCTTGTCATACCTTCAGAAAGAGTTGCTGACAAACAAGAAATGCTACATCTCAGAATGTACCCTCACCAACTTTACGAAAATTAACATGCTGGCCTGTCTAATAAGCTCTTAGCTGCCACCATTGCTTACAATAGAGCATTAAAAGCTCACAACCAGGACTCCATCGTAAGTAACATCATCTCAGATTTCAATTTACAATCTTGGCTGGCATGTGCTATTAATGGGTACCTATTGAGTCTACTGAGTTAGCTGTCACTTCTTTCCCAGCCTTCTCCACATTTGCCAAGTCCTCTCTTCTTTGTTCTGGGCCATTTTAAACTCCATTATTAACATATGGGTCACAATAGATAATACTAGCTCTGTGACTAGAAGCAGTACCAGCTTAAGTGCATAAATTTTTCTTCTAAAATTTTGTTCTTTTAGCATTATTCACATAGATGTGAGGGGTTTTTTAAATTTTTTTTTTATCCTTGGGCTATAAGCTCCCTGAGGGCAGGAATTACTTAAAATAGCATCCACTAAAAAAGTCCTAGTAATAATTAACAGGATTATACCAGTAATGACCTGATAACAACTCCCGCTAGACACAGGATTTCAAGTAAGCTTTTAGAACATAGTTTAGCTGTATTTTCATTGTTCTCATTGCTAGTTACATTTTTTATAACTAATAATGCATCTAGAGCATCAAAGGCACTACATGTTTATTTACAAGGTCATAACAAATTTCCTAAAATCTTTGGGTCCATAAGTATCTTAGAATTTAGAATATTTTTAAGTTTGAGAAACAGAACACTGGAGTGTAGTGTATACAATAAACTATACACACAGCAAGATCTATCTAGGGCAGCTGCTAATAATCGAACATATTAATCCACCTGTAACGAAACAATGGATATTCAATCCAAGTTAGATTAATGAAGAATGCAAAATGCCTCATAAAACAGAGACACTTTGCTGACAAATCAGTTGTGGTACTAAATTTACAAAAACAAAGATAAGTATCATATTTTAGATCTTAAGTCTGTGGGTAGGCATATGGATCTGCATTATATAAAATAAGTTGAGGCAGACAGTCCTTGCCCTTAGGGTCCATTTTAGAACAGGAAAATGTTTGTAACTCATCTAACTCCTTGACCAGATTGGCCTTCTATGTCTTTCATCAAATTTAAATACTGAATACCAAATGGTCACAGATATTCCTTATTCAATATATCTTCTAAGGGAGTCAGTTATCTTACCTTAATTCATAAAGCTTCAAGAAGTACACAGAATAAAAGGATAGTGGGTATACTTACAAAGCTAAAGCTGGCAACTGGTAACTCTGTCATGCACAGAACTGTGACCTTGAGAAATATCCCCCACAGTTCTTTTATTTTTGAGATTATAATAAAATTACATCACTTTACCCTTCCATTTACATCCTACAAACCCTCCCATATCCTTGTCCTTGCTCTTTTATAAATTTATGGCCTCCTTTTTATTCATAGCCTCCTTCTTTAATTAATTGTGGCTACATGTACGTGCATATATATATTCTTAAATAGAACATACTCAGTACGTATAATGTTACTCATATACAAGACTGACCATTTGGTATTGAATAACTAACTGGTGTGCTCTTCCCTGGGGAAGACTATTTCTCTTATTCTTAGCATTCTCCAGTTACCTACAATTTTTTGTAGGGTTGAGCAGAACCTATAACCATCAATTTATTAAAACCTTCACCATTCTTAAGTAACCCTTCCTCTTCCTTAAAATGAGTACAAATACATTTCATATATGGAAAGCTAATAGCCTTCATTCAGGTTATTTCACTCACCCATATTTTCACAGATAAAGGAGCTGGGGCTCAGGAATTCAAGCCCCTTTCCTCTCTGTTGAGAAAGAGACAGTTGAAAGAACGGAGGAAGGAAATCTGGCAAGAACCCAGACTGCCAGAATTCACAATAGAATGATAAATGGCAATATTATAACAAGATACAGACTCAATGCCCACCTATCTGCTAACATTTTTGTACCAGAGCAGACCACTGCAGCCTTGGATAAGGATAGCATTTGAAACTAACAACTGAAAGGGAAAATGACTGAGATGGAAATATATCATTGCAAGGGAGAAGCCAGGACCACTTAATTGGAGAAATTAAGACGTTATCCTTTATTTCCAGTTGAGAATGTAAATGATGCCATCATCAAGTATTCTTTGGCAATATTTCTTAGTATTCAGAGTGCAGTTGTATGGTCTGAAAACAATTTAAACTGAACAAAAACTAGTGCTTCTTTGACTGATTCTGATATTGGATTCTTCCCTTCTCCTACTTACAAACACAGTCTCTGCTATGAGTACGCAGTGAGTCAACCTGGTATATCTTGATGGTTGAATAAGCTCTTTGATTTTTGAATTATTTTGAGATTAACTGAATTTGAAATGTGGACTGCCTGAAATGTCTTGCTGGCACAAAAAAAAAAAAAAGATGAGCTTTGTTATTGACAGAGAAGACTTGCAAACGATATTTTTTATCATTATTCTCCTGTGCTGAACTCTTGTTTGCTTCATCCTGGTCCAACTGTCTAACTAGGTGCTTCGAGGCCAGGTTCAAAAGGGCAATTTATAATCTTCTCTCTCAACTCCTGTGAATTGCTGCACAGTACGGGGTGACTCTTCTGCCTGGGAGACCAGACATATTTCTTGTCACAATCAAGGAACATTGTCCGTTGTATTAGGATTTTTGATAACTTGCATAATGCTCCAAATGAATAAAAGCTGTCATTAAAGAATCATATTATTGGTGAGTCAAAGCAGAATGTCACTGGAGGTGCTGCAAATGTTTGTGTGTGAGCCCTACATTCCTGTCCTTGGTCCCAAAGGAAACTTAATAATTTTTTATCAGTCTTAGGGCTCCAGCCTATAGATGTCAAGATAATCAAGCATTCCCTATCTTTATTTTTTGTGCTACTGACACTCTTCTTCTCTTTTCTCCCTGTACTTATTAAACCTAGACTGTGCTATATACTGAAAATGACTGGATATCTGTCAACAAGCCCACCACTACCATCCTATCTCTTTTACTTTGTCGTTCCCTCTTATTTTCAATACTCTTGTTTTCTGATTCCCCTTCTGAGATAGCGTGCACTCTACTCTTCTTTGAGTTTTCTTCAAGTTAGTTTGTTTTTTGGCTTAATACATCCTATTTACCCCTAAGCAAAAAATTAAAAAGACTCACTTGATTACTTTCTATACACAGTGAATTCTTCATATGCATATAGCAAAGTATCCATGATGTAGACACAACTAATTAGTCTATTCTGTTTAATGCTCTGATAAGATACTAAGCAGCTAGCAGAAACAATGAAATCATGCAATTTGCAGCCAAATGGATGGAACTAGAGAAGCTCATCCTGAGTGAGCTAACCCAGACTCAGGAGAATGCACATGGCATCTATTCACTTATAATTGGACTTTAGTCATATAGTACAAGATAACTATACTACAACAATGCACCAAAGGGAACATGAACATAGACTTTGTTTCCTATCAATGAGGCACTTTGCCCTAGTGGTGCTGTCTTGTAGGCCCCCAAGCGTATGAGGAGGCTCTTAGCCCTCATATGACTCTTGAACTGGGGCGGGGGACTGTTTTGTAGGGACACTCCACTCCAGAGGATAGGGATAGGGGGTAGAGGGTGGGAGGGCGGGACTGGGAGGGTGGAAAGGGGGCACTGTGATGAAGATGTAACCTGAAATAATAAGCAAATATTTTTTTAATATAGTTAAAATAGTATTGGTAAGGTGTTCTTAGATTTTAGGTGTTCATAGGTATTAGGTTTTAGGTATAAAGTTATAGGACAGAGGTGTTTAATAGATACATGTTAAGTACTAATAAATATAAACGTTTTAAATAAAAAATTCTCTGTTGCACACACATACACACATACACACACAGAATTCATTTTAAAGGACTATGTAGTAATTTGCACAGGCCAGGACTTCTAGAGTTCTTTCACTCTTTGTGTTACATTACACTAGGCACATCCTATGCCCTAAGCATTTATAGCATGAAGGACCTGGGAACACAACTGTGCTAAAAGAAAAGGAAAGAAAGAAAGCCAGCAGGTCTCACAAAAGCCTTTTAGGACACAATCTCCCAATCAGTCAACCAACCCTTGACCTTGATCACAAGTGAGGGGGAAATTCAATCACAAACACAGCAACCCCAAGACCTACTGAAGCTTCTATCCTTCTATGTTTCTCCTTTCTGGCTCAAATATATGATCATAGAGAGTAGCATTGCCCCTGACAAACGGCAACCTTCTTTTGTATTCTCCTGGGACCTCTATACTAGAACTAATGCCTAGTCAATCTGTATACCACTGTGAAATGCTTCCTTCTTATCATTTTCCCTGCCTGTCTCAATGGGCCCCAAGCTGGACTCAGTGGCAAGAAACATCTCTTCTTCATAAACTACACCCCACTTTTAGCTCATGCAGTAGCAATAACTTGTACTCCTAGGGTCATACATAAACCCTACAGATATGACTGTTTTTGCTATTACCTCTACCACTAGTATAATTGCAAGAAGCTTCAAGCAAGAGCTATGTCATTTCTGTATCCCCTGGTGCCTCTAACATGATGCCTATCATACAGTTGATACCTTATAAATATGTATTGAATTGAATTTTAACAGCCAGCATCATTATAAGTATTAAACTATATTCATGTTTCCCACTTAATTTGCTACAGACATCTGCAGCTGCTTCCTTCCTTGCAATTTTTGCTTTATTACTAAAGACAAAGAATGAAACTGTCACTTTAAATCCAATGGCCTTCCTTTTATTGAAAGCTAATCATCCACAAAGTTTTCCTCTCTCACTGCTACCATACAAGGAAACAATTAGCAATACTTTCTATGTCTAAACAACCTCAATATTAATCTTATCAAGCTCATCTCTTTGGGGAGTTTATTCAGAAATCAATTCTGGTTGAATTATAAATCAAAAAGAAGAGAAAACCAATTCCTACCCTACGTTCCTACTAATGTAAACACATCACTTAGGTAATATCCCGATTAAAATCTCAGGATTCTGTCACTGAAGATCTATTCAATTATTTTTCTTTTCTAGCTGTATACTTAATTTGCTAATCTTTTGAAATCATTTGTTCCAATAATTGCTTCTAGATTTTCTGTCTGCTAACTCATTTTCTACATGTGTAATTTTGTATTGTTTTTAACCCTATCATGTTCAGCACATTGTCCATATCTTTTACTCTCTGCCTATGTGCTTAGCACCCAATAATGGGAATGTCCTATAAATCCAAACTCAGTTCTTAAATTAGTTCATCAAATATCTACTTTGGGAACTCTATTTCTTTTTTGTACCTTTCAGTGGCACCAAATATTGGTGAGTACAATGATAAGCATAATTTATTTCTTACCCTTTACTTTTCTGTAACTCTAAAGACCCAAACTGGCTTTTGTGAATGTGCTAAATTTAGCAAATTTTTATACAGTTTACTTCTATTCATTAGGATATTGTTGACCTCTATGATTCTTTCCACAACAATATGCTCAATTTCAAGATTGAAATGAACCCCAAGTATACCAAGAAATGAAGTTGCTGTCTCTGAGTTGTCCAATTAGTTGGTAATGACCCTGTTTATACAATTCCTATAGTCTCTATTTTTGCCAAAGTCCTATTCTCTTCAACCTTTTGGCCTCTAATAAAACACATCTCACTTCCTCAAATCACAGCAGAAGAGTATATTTTTTAATTATTTGTGATCCTTCCCTTTCTTTGTCCAGTATTATGCAGTTAAAATAGTCATTGTGGAATTGGTCCATATCTTAAGGACTTTTGTTCATTTCTTAGGTAATAGAATTATCAAATGTAAGTGTGCCATATCATAACATGACTGAAGACTTCCTAGATAATATTGCATGAGACATTTGGGTCAAATATCTCAGCCTCTCAGGTATTTTGACCTTAAATCTACAGGGATTTTACTTAGGCTCTGTTGAAGTTGCATTCATTACTTTAAGGGGTGTAAATCAGAAAATAGGGAGATGAGTAAACATATCTTTTGAATCATCTAGGTGAATCTACTACTCATAGGATCTGAGTCTTGGCGTCTTCTATCTGAAAACCAAATAAATCAAATGGAGAGAAGAAATAAAAGTCAGATAATAGACACAATGAGTAGTAAATACTGAAAATCTGTGCATTCCTGTGTGGTTCTTGTTATTTATTATCTCTGGTATTCTCTGACTTATTAATAAATACCTTAGTTAATGAGTCTTAGTGTTTAGCAGTTAAAAATAATCTAGGTTAAAAATAATTGTTGCCTAGTATCAAAAGAGTAGAAATAGATATGCCAAAAAGTGGTAAGTTTCTGGATATATGTTTTAATCACAGGATTTCATGACTGATTAATCTGGAGTGTGAAAGAAAGGAGGTTGAGATGGTAGTAAGCATTTTAGGCACAAAAAATGGAATTATTAACTACTGAAATGGGGAATAAGAAGAATTAGTTTTTAAAGGACTTATTAGAAGTAGATTTTAAATATGTTATATTTGAGATGTGTTGTTAGAAATTTAATGAAAATTAATATTAGGCCACTAGCCATTTCATTCTGCATCTTAGGAAGAGTTTTAATTAACTAAGGAGAAAAAATAATTTGCAGATAGCATGTAAACAGTGGTTAAAGTCATATTATTAGATGAGATTGGCAAATGAGTGAAGTTAGAATATATAAAAATACCACTGTCTTGTTGAAAGAGTTCAGCATAAACTGAAGAAAAGAATGAAACGAATGGTAAGACACTAGTCCCTCCATCTTCTTGCCTTATGTTCTATAGCTAAAAATAGGTGGTTTTGCTCCACCATGAGCCCTCATCAAGTGTTTTGCCTCACTGTTAGCCCAAAATTAATGGGATAAAATCAATTATGAAAAAAAATTATTAAAATAAAAAGCAATTGTGAACTAATATCTCCAATACTGCAAACTCCAACTTTTTTCTCTTTATTATATGATCATTGTAGATATTTCTGTAGTGATAGAAAACTGACTAATACGGTATGCAAACTAAAGCTAATATGGAAATATATCTTAATAGGCAGATGAATAACATGTTCCATGGAAGAGAGAATAATCCTCCCTAACAAGTACTGCTAAAACACAAACACAATGAGAGCAGAATATTAGCCCCTGGATTTGACAATTCATTGACCATTCTTGACCTGTATGAACCAGTTCAGTGGAATAGTAACGATTAGAGCTTGATGATACAGGGGATCTGAAAAGAAGCTATCTAGAACCATCCATTACCCTAATAATAATGCATTTTGAGAGACAGTACATCTCCTTCCTTGTGGGTATGCTTATTTACTCAGTGTTTCTTAGTTTCATCTCTCTGATCCACACTGTAAATATTTAGGATGACAGATCCTTCTTCTACCTCTCCCACCATTCATAGAGGAAGCAGTCATGTGACAAATAGAGACAATCATATGTTCTACCAACAGGCTGAATCTTTTTTCTTTTTTTCTTTTTTTCTTGTTTATTTTATTTATTTATTTATTTAGGTTTTTCTTTTTTTACTTTATTTATTTATTACTTCAGGTTACATATTCATCACAGTGGCCTCTTTCCACCCCTCCCAGTCCCGTCCTCCCAGCCTCTACCCCCTATCCCTTCCATCCCACTCCTTTGGAGTGGAGTGTCCCTACATAACAGTCCCTGGACCCAGTTCAGCAGTCACATGAGGGCCAAAAGCCTCCTCATGCACTAGGGGCCTACAAGACAGCACCACTAGAGCAAAGAGTCACATTGATAGGAAACAAAGTCTATGTCCATGTTCCCTTTGGTGCATTGGTTGTAGTATAGTTATCCTGTACTATATGGCTAAAATTCGACTATAAGTGAATAGACGCCACGTGCATATTTCTGAGTCTGGGTTAGCTCACTCAGGATGAGCTTCTCTTGTTCCATCCATGTGGCTGCAAATTGCATGATTTCATTGTTTCTGATAGCTGAGTAGTATTCCATTGTGTAGATGTACCACAGTTTTTTAATCCATTCTTCGGTTGAGGGACATCTGGGTTATTTCCTGTTTCTAGCTATTACAAATAAGGCTGCTATTAACATAGATGAGGAAACTTCCTTGTGATTTGGTGAGGAATCATTTGGATGTATACCCAGAAATGGTATGGCTGGGTCCCGAGGCAGAGCTATTCCAAGTTTTCTAAGATATCACCAGACTGACCTCCGTAGTGGCTGCACAAGCCTGCACTCCCACCAGCAATGGAGGAGGGTTCCCCATTCTCCACACCCTCACCAGCATGTGCTGTCATATGAGCTTTTGATCTTAGCCATTCTGACAGGTGTGAGATGGAATCTCAGAGTCGTCTTGAGTTGCATTTCTCTGATGATTAAGGATGCTGAGCATTTCTTCAAATGTCTCTCAGCTATTAGGAATTCCTCATTTGTGAATTCTCTGTTTAGCTCTGTTCCCCATTTTTTATTGGATTATTTGGTTTCTTGGCATTTAATTTCTTGAGTTCTTTGTAAATTTTGGATATTAGCCCTTTGTCAGATGTGGGGTTGGTGAAGATTTTTTTCCCAATCTGTAGGCTGCTGTTTTGTTTCAATGACAGTGTCTTTTGCCTTACAGAAGCTTTTCAGTTTCATGAGGTCCCATTTATTGATTGATGATCTTAGATCCTGAGCTGTTGGTGTTCTGTTCAGGAAGTTGTCACCTGTGCCAATGAGTTCGAGGGTTTTTTCCACTTTCTCTTCTAGTAGATTTAGTGTGACCGGCCTTATGTTAAGGTCTTTAATCCACTTGGACTTAAGTTTTGTACAAGGTGATAAGTATGGGTCTAATTTCATTCTTTTACACAGGCTGAAAGTTTAAAAAGAGAAGAAATGAAATAGAAAGCAATATTCTTTGTGGATGTGGTATCCACAGCAATTGCAACAAATTTCTAGCCAGGCAACCTCTGTGAATTATCACAAACAAGAGAACAGACTAAATTCTAGCCCTCTCCCTCAAATATACACTCACAGGTGTGCACAATTTATTGACAAGTAATAGGATACTCCTTGAGTAAGGTAAGTTCCTAGAACAGAGAGTCCATTGACTTTAGGACATCCTGGGTCCTCCTTGGGTTCTACTAACCTTTCACAGTTATTTTCCCTCATTCTTTTATTGGTCTCCAGTAGTTCATCTGGTATGAGGCTTATATTTCCCACTCCTGTCCATGAACAGCCATTTGTCTGTCTGTTATCTTGCAGTCACAAAACAATTGTAATTACCTACCCCATATGGGAGCATAGATAAGGAATCAGTTGGTGGTTGGTTGGGATTTGTGTCCAATCATGTTGTGTCATGATATGCCTCCTCCTTTCTTCATATAGTAACAAGAAAAGAGAAACTTAAAATAAAAGAAAGGAAATTAGAAGTTACCTCCATTGGCCTTCTTTCCTTCCTCCAAGGCTCACAACTTCAATACAAATGAGCCTATGTGGAACATTACAAATGGGAAACATAACAATTGTTTGTGGCCATCTCATAATACAAACTGCATCATTACAACTTCAAAATTTCCTAATTCTCTTAACAGTTTAAAATTGTTCAAAAATCCTAAGTCACAAAATGAACACCCCCATTCTAAAAGAAAGAAAGATGGCATATCAAAGAATGATTCAAACAAAGCAAGACTAAAACCCAGCAGGAAGAATACCAAATCCTACAAGTCTATGTCTGGTTTTTGGGATTTTTGATGGCATCATCTGTGCCCCAGATGTGAGTGGTCTGTATCACTAGTTAAGTTATATACAGCACGTGTTCTCTCCCTTGAGCCAGATCCATTCTATACCTGCAACTTTCTTAGTTGCTAAACAGTCCTACCATCTTTGAGATGAACTCTGTGCTGCAATCTAGGCTCCACCTTCACAGCTCACTCAGGAGCTCCATGCCAAGAATCTGAAGGTGCTATACACTATTTGGCCTCAGCAGCTTTGTGGAACCTCCATGATCCCATAACTCTTGCATTTTATATGCTTGCAAAATTAGAACTACGTATATAACAACATCAAGTTCTATTACCAACAGGAGTGTAGCTTGGTCCCCTTGGACCACAGCTCCAGCTGTCTCTGAGTACCTGCATGACTTAACCTGGGAAAACTTCCGTCCATAGTCCCATTGGAGCAAGAGGCTCCAGATGCTTTCTTTTACAAATAACTTTTTAAATATAACTTTTACAAATGAATTTTTAATGCTACAACCTGGAGCATGGGTGGGATCTTGCCATTAAGGACCTCTAATATTGTGTGGGTATAACATGTGAAGTTTCTCTTTTAATTGTAACAATCTATTTAATAATTACAGCCACTTTGCCATTATCTATCTTGTTTTCAATTTTCACTCTCTTCATGTTCCTTTCCTTGCCAAATGGCACATTTTTGTTTTTGTTGTTGC
>CAJQZJ010000518.1:1676661-1713804 GCA_907164525.1 Lophiomys imhausi | reverse complement strand
TCTTCTTCTTCTTCTTCTTCTTCTTCTTCTTCTTCTTCTTCCTTCTCCTCCTCCTCATCCTCCTCTTCCTCTTCCTTCCTCCTCTTCCTTCTACTCCTCTTCTCCCCTCCCCATACAAACATATACACATACATAAGTTGAGTAAGAGATATTAGCAGAAACCTTGCCAGAGCTCCGACATTATGCTTCCTTATAATTTCCTCAAGAAACTCAATCTATTACTCCTAAATTAAGTTTCACTCCAAATTTTAGTACACATAGAGAATAGAGTCAGACTTTTTCCTGAATAGGACACAAGCCTATATCACAATTCCCAATAAAATTATTGATGCCCACAGAAACATCATAATGTCTGCCTTTTCTTGCCAGATTTCTATTAACATTAGAATCTTCCATGTTCCTGCTACAATCACCCATTAAACTATGCTTGTACAATGCTACATCCTCTCTGTTCTACAGATCCAAACTCTTCCCTGTTCCTCAGGAAAGACACAGTCAGGCCGCTGCAGGAATAACTTCACTCCCTGATATTAAGTTTTTGTGTTAATTACTTTATTGCATTACTACAACAAAAACCTGACAAGAAGAATATTAAGTGAAGAATCGTCTGCTTTGGTTCATGAGTCCAAGTTATTGATCGTACCAAGGAAGACTGTGGCTGCTTTCCTTGAGTCCTCAAATCTTGGTGGTACAAGAAGCAAAGAAAGGTCAACAGGAAACACAGCTAGGTTAGAACCCCCAAGGTCCACCACTAGTGACTTACTTTTTCCAGGAAGTCTTCACCTCACAGAAGTTTCATAACTTCTCACAATGGCACCAGCAGCTTGTGACAAAATGTTCAAAAATATACACATATGTACATAATTTCATATTTAAACCCTAGTGCACAGCGTTCACTATGTCTGGTATTGGTCTTCAACAACTATTTGACCAATAAAAAAATTTATTCTTTAATAGTATTTAGGAAAAGAAAGATATTTTACATTGAATTTTTGAAATGGTTCTTTCTGAATTCTTTGAGAAAATGATTCTTTGTCAGTATTTGCTACTGACTCAAAATAAGGCAGAGTTGTGCTTTCTTATCATGAATAGGACAATTGATTATTTTGTATTAGCATAAGTCAAAAGTATTTTCAATGCAAGACTATAGGGTTTTTCCCCATACATGAACCAAAAGAATAGAGAAGTGAAATGTGTACGTGTATGCATATTTGATGATAGATTAGGTGAGATAGCACATCAGGAAAAAGTACTTGTCATGCAATCCTGGCCACCCCACTTCAATACCTAGAACCTACACAAGGTGAAAAGTGAGAACTTACTCCACAAAGTTGTCCTCTAATTTCTGCATACACAATGTAGCATGCTACCTCCTAACCCCACACACATACACAATAAATAAATATAATTATTATTTTCACTTTATAAATCAGGAGGGGAAGAACTCTTTAAGAGATCAAATTGTTTGCTCAAAAGTTCAAAGCTATCCTGCAAAAGGAATGATACCATAAAGCTATACCTGTGTAACTCTAACACCTAGATTCTCACCTAGTTAATTATACTGTTTCCCTTTAGGATAGCTTTTATTTTGTCTAGATATGATTCTAACAATTCAATATGTGGGAAATATTCAATAATAATTTCTATACTATATGTGGGAATAATGGAAAATATCATCACACATAATATAATGCTATTGCAATATCAATGGTTATTGTCATCATTACCTTATCTACCAAACACTTAGTAAATACCAATGTATACAGTAGAGATGGTACTAAAGGATGAGGAAAGCTATGATAATGTAGGCACAGTTCATGAGGTGGGTGAAGAATAATGATATAAACAAAGAATTATATAACAAAATATATTTGACAGAGAAGAATGTTCACAACTGTTATGATATTTATACTTTTAAAAAGAGGTTTTAACTTACCCTAGGAGTAGGGATATCATGCAGAAACTATTTTCTTAGGAACATAGACCTATGCTGAACCTTCAACACAGGTCACATGATATAAGCCTAGAAGGCATAGGGAAAGAAATGTATTCTAGAGAAAATGAAAAGCATATGCAAAGTATAAAAGGCAAGAATTGTCTAAATGGAAGAATGAAAACATTTCCAAGGTAAGACTGAAAAGTCAGAAAGATAAAGACATATTCCATATTAGATAGTTGTGTTTTATTAAGTAATAGGGAAGCTTTGCAGCTTAAACAACATTAGTGACAAGGTTGGGTATCATTATTCAGAAACTTTCCTCGTAGCAGCACACAGGGTAGATTGGAGGAAAAAAATATCAGAGGTCAATTAGAAAACTATTATAATAATCCAGAAGTTAATGTGGGAGACTGACAGGAGGAATAAAGTAGGAAGGACAGATAGAAAGAACATATAGGAGAGAAAGTCAACTAGCCAGAGATATTATCCTAGATGTGGGAGGCAAAATACAGATGGGGATAATATATATCTTTTCAATTGGGTAACAAAGTATACATCAAATGGAATGGGTTTGAGAGGGAGATAGGTGAGTCTCATTTTGGACATATGCAGTTGAATTGCCTGTGAGACATTCAGCTGGAGATGCCTGCCGGACAAAAAATATACAAGCCTAATATTGTAGGATATGTTTGGGCTAAAAATGTAGTTTGGGGAATTAGCAGCACATAGGTGATAAGAGGATGACATTGGTCAGTGAGAGTACTGACATTGGCAAGTACAGTTTCCATTGATAATGGCATAAGGAGCCAGTTTACAGTGAAATGAAGGGGGAATATAGGTGTGAAAGCAAAGACAATGAGTACAACCTACTTGAGAAGTTAAAATGAGAAGAAAAGGGAATAATGGGATTGTATGAATCAAAGAAGACATTTTGTTCTTCGACAATGAGAGATGTGTTAAATGTTGGTTGCAATCTCTTTCAAGGTCACCTTAAGCTAGCAGCTCTTCTGGCAAAGGGAAAGTCAGATGTCTAGTCATGTACCATACAAAAGAAATTTAGCTTCCCATTGTTTTGAGAAATGTAGTAATGACAAGTCTGAATGATGAAGTCGACGGAAAGGAAGAGGGATTATTTAAGAATAAGACAAATAAACTGGTGATCTACTTATTGGTATTTTTGGATTGTTAATAAATGTTTAACAAAAGGAGATTCAATAATTCAACATCACATTAAGCTAAAAGAATATTTTAAAGCTGTCAGTAGCTGCCCATAAATTGAATTGTGCAGCATGTGATCGACTTCCTGCCAAGAACATTTGCTTGTTCCAACTTAATCTGCTTTATCTCGATACAGTAATTATTTCATTTTGGCAAAGATGCTTGTTTGAAATTATCACTTACTGACCCCTGCATTTTCCCCCTTCTGAGTTCTCCTCATATCCCATTGTCTGCCTAATAAGCCTGTTTATGACAAGTTCTCCATACACTGGCCTTCCAGAAAATATTTGTCTCCAGATTTAGATTCACTTAGAGGGAAATCATACCTCGGGCCACAATGGGTCTTGTATGCAGTGTGCATAGGGTGAATCAGTTGACCATTTTATTAACTGCAGCCTTGGAGAAAGGATGGATGTTGTTCTTCCCAGTCCAACACAAATTTCTTGGGCTTATACAAATCAGATTGTACAAACGTGGCAAAAGATGTTAGAGGGAACATGATCAACCCGGCAGCTTGAGTTAGCATGATACTTTCTTGCCACAATTAGCATTCACTCTCTCTCTCTCTGCCTTCTAGCATCATGAGACATCACTAGAAAAATGTCCAGCCTGTCGTATCAGAGAACTGCTTCTTTTCATCTATAAACCTACAGGATATCAGCTGGCATCTTCATGAATCACACTACATAACATACAGAAAAGGAGGATCCTTCCAGACACATCAGAAATACCCAACTTATCCTTAGGAGTATTTGGTTAAGAGTCATTCACAGTTAAATAATGTTAACAATTCCAATGTTAATGACAGGTCTTTATTATAAGCATCTTATAATGTTTACTTTGCTTTTAAAGAAGCTAAATTATTGAATTCAGATAAATTTTATTCTTAGATTGACAGCTGCCAGGCTTTTCTCTTATGCTCAGCTGACTTTAGTGGAGAACAATCAACCAATAGAGAAGTTCTTCTTTGGGGAAATATTTGGGAGTGTCAGTGATTATGACTGCTTTGAATACTTCATAGTCACTTCTGGGAAAATATAATCTAGCTGTAAGGAACACTGTAAACATAGCTGCTGCTGAAACCACAACCAGAAACTTGTATCAGCTATGAAAAACTAGTCTGGACAAGAGGAACATTTCATGAAATCTAGATGACCCTGCTCTATCCATAGGTAGTCTCACTCAGAATGTGAAGAGGAGTTCCTCTTGAATGGCTCAGCAAAATGTCTGTGGTTGTTGATCCTACCTATCCATGAGCATGGGAGATCATCCCACATCTACACAATGGAATACTACTCAGCTATCAGAAACAATGAAATTATGCAATTTGCAGCCAAAAGGATGGAACTAGAGAAGCTCATCCTGAGTGAGCTAACCCAGACTCAGAAGGATGCACATGGCATCTATTCACTTATAGTCGGATTTTGACCATATAGTACAGGATATCTATACTACAACCAACGCACCAAAGGGAACATGAACATAGCCTTTTTTTCCTGTCAATGAGACACTTTTCCTTAGTGGTGCTGCCTTGTAGGCCTGCAGTGTATGAGGAGGCTCTTGGCCCTCATATGACTGCTGAACTGAGGCAGGGGACTGTTATGTAGGGACACTCCACTCCAGAGGAGTAGTATGGAAGGGTTAGGGGGTAGAGGGTGGGAGGGCGGGACTGGGAGGGATAGAAAGAGGACACTGTGATGGAGATGTAATCTGAAGTAATAAATAAATAAATTTAAATTTAAAAAAGTCTGTGGTTGTTGAAATATAAGGCTTGTGATTAGTTGGGTGAGCTTGTGCTTATAGAAACTAGATGCTGCACACGTGTGGAGTTGTGGTGGTTGGCTCTACAATTCATATGAAAGCATACCATACATGTAGCTGCCTATATAAGGTGGCATTTTACATTGTTTGAAGTTTACACTGAATGGCTTCTCACCTGTGTAGTATTCCAAAGTGTACTCCAATAAAAACTTATCCCAAGTAATTGTTTCCAAATTGTAGGCTTTAGAGTGGGTAGCATGACAAAATAGAGACAAATTCCCAGATCTTTCTACCTTGGTGATGACAGCACTGATTGGTAGTAGAATCAGGAGTAAGGAGTCAATTGGCACTTTCAAGGAGTCACCAGCTAAGAGCCCCTAAAACACTAAGCTTAAAAGTCAAACATCAAAAACCAGTTCAGCATTCTGAGAGCCACCAAGAGACTAGGGCCCACTAATCAAGGGCAAAGGACAGAACTGAGATATTAGGGGGCAAATGGAAAGTTCCTGAGAGAGGTTATGAACATGAATTACAAGGAGCTAAAGCTAGAATAGATAGTGGAGGTATTGAGAAGATGAGAGATAGAGAAGCAGAGAAGCTGAAATTACAGAAGAGGGAAGACTATGCAGAGCTAATGATGACAGCCAAGACTGAAATCTGCAAGTACAGTCACAAAAACAGTTAAAGAGAAAGAGCAGTGATGAAAGAGGTAAGGGTTCTGATTCCTAATGTTCATGATCAGCAACTCTAGCCACTGGCCATTGGTATTCTAAGCCTAGGACTATACAAATAGCTTCTACCTTGAGCAACAAATGCAGTAACCTTGGGGTATAACAGTTAAGATGCATAATCCTATAGTTTTAAGAGGTTCAGCAAGAATGAGAGGAGAATAAGAAAAGGTACCAGGGGTAGGAATATGACAACCATACATCCTTCTTTACACAAAAGATAAATGGCCAAGAAAGAAATTAGGGAAACACCACCCTCCACAATAGCCACAAATAATATAAAATACCTGAAGGTAACTCTCTAATCAACCAAATGAAAGAACTGTATGACAAGAACTTCAAGTCCTTGAAGAAAGAAATTGAAGAGGACATCAGAAGATGGAAAGATCTCCCATGCTCATGGATAGGTAGGATCAACATAATAAAAATGGCCATCCTACCAAAAGCAATATATAGATTCAATGCAATTCCTATCAAAATACCAACACAATTCTTTACAGACCTTGAAAGAACAATTCGCAACAATGGAAAAAAACCCAGAATAGCTAAATCAATCTTGTACAATTAAAAGAAAAGAAAAGAAAAGAAACAAACATGTGGAGTTATCACCATCCCTGATTTCAAGCAATAGTGCAGAGCAATAGTAGTAAAAACAGCACAGTATTGGCATAGAAACAGACAAGTTGATCAATGGAATCAAATTGAAGATCCAGAAATAAACCCACACACCTACGGTCACTTAATTTTTTACAAAGAAGCCAAACCATACAATGGAAAAAGGAAAGCATCTTCAATAAATGGTGCTGGTCTAACTGGACGTCAACATGTAGAAGAATGCAAATAGATCCATACTTACCACCTTGCACAAAACTTAAGTCCAAGTGTATCAAAGACCGTAACATAAAACCAGATAAAGTAAATCTAATAGAAGAGAAAGGGGATAAATGCCTCAAACTCATTGGCACAGGTGACAACTTCCTGAACAGACACTAATAGCTCAGGCTCTAAGACCAACAATCAATAAATGGGACCTTCAGAAACTGAGAAGCTTCTGAAAGGCAAAGGACACTGTCATTAGAATAAAACGGTAACCTACCAATTGGGAAAAGATCTTTACCAGCCCCACATCTGACAGAGGGCTAATATCAAAAATTTATAAAGAACTCAAGAAATTAAACACCAAGAAACCCAATAATCCAATCAAAACATGGGGAACAGAGCTAAATTGAGAATTCACAAAATAGGAATCTCTAATGGCCAAGAGACACTTGAAGAAATGTACAAAATCCTTAACGATCAGAAAAACACAACTCAACATGACTCTGAGACTCCATTTCACTCCTATCAGAATGGCTAAGATCAAAAACTCAAATCACAGCACATGTTGGTGAGGTTGTAGAGAAAGGGGAACACGCTTCTGTTGGTGGAGGGAGTACAAACTTGTACAACCACTATGGAAATCAGTCTTGCAATATCTTAGAAAATTTGGAATAGCTCTGCGTCAAGACCCACCCATACCACTCCTGGGCATACATCCAAAAGATTCTTCATGAAACCCCAAGGACATTCCCTCAACTGTGTTCATTGCAGCTTTATTTGTAATAGCTAGAAACTGGAAACAACCTAGATGTCCCTCAACCAAAGAATGGATAAAAAATAACTGTGGTACATTTACACAATGGGATACTACTCAGTCATCAGAAACAAGGATATCATACAATTTTCTGCCAAATGGATGGACCTAGAGAAGTTCATCCTGAGTGAGCTAACCTAGACCCAGGAAGATGTGCATGGCATGTATTCACTTATTACTGCATTTTAGCCATATAGTACAGAATAACTATCCTAAAACCAACAGACCCAAAGGAGCAGGACCATGGCTTTGTTACCTGTTAGTGGTACACTTTGCCCTAGTGGAGCTGCCATGTTGGACCCCAGTGCAAGAGGAAGCTCTTAGTCCTCATATGGCTGATGAACTGAATGGGACTGATATGTGGGGGCACCCGACAACAGAGGAATATGATAGGTAGGAGACGGGGTACAGGGTAGGAGGGTGGGACCAGAAGGGGTGAAGGGAAGGTGCTGTGATGGAGCTGTAACTTGAAGTAATAAATAAACGTTAAAAAATAAACAGTCATAATTTTAAAGCCAATTTCTAAAATGCAAACTTCCATACCACTGCTGTTTTATAGAGTTAAAACAATTAAACCTCAAACTTATTAATTTTTCACATCTTAGTATTATCATCCTTTCTAAAAGGAGGAGTAACCTTACATTGGCTTTCCTAAAAATGGAAAAGGGCTGTAACAACCAAATTTGGAAGAGAAAGAAACATAGAATCTTCCCAGAATTTGCCTTGTACTTGTTAAACAATGGTTCCTGTCATAGGCAGGACTGACCTATCCATTAGCCACACTAAGCATGGTTATGGAGGTCCACAAAAATGATTATCTTAGTTTTCTCTCCCTTTATTGAATATAGATTTTTTTCTCACATAATATATCCTGATTATTACTCCCCTCTCTCTAATCCCCTCAGCTTCTCCATATATCCCCTCCCATACAGATTCATCTTCTTTCTGTCTCTCATTGGAAAATGAACAGCCTTCTAAGGGATAATAATAAAATAATACATAATATAATAATATAAAACAAAAACTAACACATCAGAATAGGACAAAACAAACAAATAAAAGGAAAACAGCCCAAGAAAAGGTACAAGAAACAGATATAAACAGAGATCCACTTGTTTGAACACTCAGGAATTCCATAAAAACACTGAACTGGATGCCATAATATATATGCAAAGGACCTATAGGGTAAAAAGAGAGACGAAAAATATAAATAAATGAAAATTAAAACTTAAAAGTTAAAATTAGGAAAAAAGAAAGGAAAAGCACTGACATGACATTATAAGACAAGGAACCTCCAAAGAAGCGATTGAGTTTATTTTCTGTTGTACATCTACTGCTGGGTATGCAGTCTACCCTCAAGTATAGTCAGTTTCCCTAATGAAAATTCCTTTAAGAAAATTAAATTTTCATTTGCAAGTGGTTACCATTTGTGGATTATTTCTTGTTTTGAGATGGGAGCATGTGCTTACTTCTTTCAGTTCTAGAACCCATCTGGTGCAGACCTGTGCAAGCCTGGTCATGCTACCTCAGTCTCTGTGAGTTCATATGAGCTTTGATCATGATGATTTAGAGGGCTTTGTTTTCTTGGTGTCCTCCATTGCCTCTGACTCTTTCTTTCTGCCTCTTCTTCTCTGAGGTTCATTGAACCCCAAGGAAAGAGTGATATTGGAGACATCCCTCTTATGGCTGAGTATTCCAAGATCTCTCATTCTCTGATTAATGTATGGTTGTATGTCTCTGTATTTATTCCTATCTACTGTAGGAAGAAGCTTCTCTGATGATGGTTGAGCAAGGAACCGATCTGTGAGTATAGTAGAATGTTATTAGAAGTCATTTTATTACCACATTTTTTGTTTTATATTTTGTTCTTTTGGGGTTTTTTGTTTTGTTTTTAGAACAGTAGTATTTAGTTTTACTCTTGGTCACTGTGCCATCTAGTTCAGGTTCTTGCTCACCCCAGCAGTGTCAGATATGGGTTTCATCTTGTGAAGAGTGTCTTAAATCAAATCAGATATTGCTTGGTCACTTCCACAAGCTTTGTGCCACCATTGCACTTGCATATCTTGTAGTCAGCGTATCAATATACAATTGCGCAATTGTATATCAAAGGATTTGTGGCTGGGTATTTTTATTTGTTTTAGTAACAATAGAGAGAGAAATAGAGAGACAAAAGTAAGCATATGACCGCTCCAAGGTATTGTTGATGAAAAGGTTTTTATTGTAACTATGAGTAATACTACAGCCAGAAGCATATGGAATAATACAGAGCATGTACAGAAAGTAGTAGACTGAACATGGCCAGTAGACTACATGGGGTCATAGAGGTAGGGAGAGGAGAGAAAGAGAGCAAAGAGGAGAAAGGGCCAATAGGACCAAGTGAGCACAGAGAGTATGTGATTGAAATGGCATGGTTATAAATGGAAGGAAAACTAGGGGAAAAGAAGACCATGAGCTACAGAAGTTTGGGGGTAGTCAGAGTGAGAAGAGCTGAGAGAAGCCATAGGTAGCGAGTGAGCCTGGAGGCCAGCATGTGCTTTGGTATACTACTAGGCACCACAGTTAACAATTTGTTTCTTTTGGACCTGGCAATAATTTTTTATCATATAATACTATTATATCCATACTTATGTCAATATGGTAGTAAACTGTTTTTAATTATGTTCTTATGACAGAAGAGGTCTATGAAGGCAAAAATTCCTAGGGTTCAAAAAAAAGGTCATACATATCCTCATCTATATTCATAGCAGCCTTATTTGTAATAGCTAGAAATAACAACCCAGATGTCCCTCAACTGATGAATGGGCAAAAAAATTGAGGTACATTTACACAATGGAATACTACTCAGCTATCAGAAACAAGGAAATTATGCAATTCGCAGCCAAATGGATGGAACTAGAACAGCTCATCCTGAGTGAGCTAACCCTGACTCAGAAAGATGCACATGGCATCTATTCACTTATAATTGGATTTTATCCATATAATACAGGATAACTATTCTACAACCAAGACACCAAAAGGATCAAGAACATAGACTTTGTTACCTATTAATGGGACAATTTGTCCTAGGGATGCTACCATGTAGGTCCCCGGTGCAAGAGGAAGCTCTTAGCTCTCATATAACTATTGAACTGAGAGGGACTGATATGTGGGGGCACCTCACCCAAGGAAAAGGATAGGAGGAAGAGGGGATAGAGGAGTGGGATGGATATGAGAGGGAGGAGAGGGTGGGAGGGTAGAACTAGGAGGGGAGGAAAGAGGGCACTATGATGGAGATGTCACTTGAAGTAATAAATAAACATTAAAAATTAAAAATTAAATTAAATTAATTAAAATAAAAATATAAGGTCATAGTATAGAACCGGTCCCAGGTTGTGTTTTTGAGGAAACAAAAATGAGGAAATAGTTTAGCATCTGAAATACATAGTAAGAATTGTCTATAGTAGCAATATTTGTAGAAGAGAGAAAAGAAAGTCCAAAGAAACACAGGGAAGAAGACAAAGTCATGAACAGTCTTGGTAAACTTCACAGGAAACTCTAGAGGTAAAATGGCCCTTCAGAGTTGTGTCAGGCTGACCTGAAATGATGAAGACTATTATCTCCACACAGTAGATATACAGTGCTCTGGGGAATAAACATAAACATGGGTTTAGGTAACCCTTTCAAGCTGAAGAAAACCTTGAAAGGCTCATAGATGAAGGCTATTTGGTGACCTCACTCCCCGAATTCCTTCCTTGAAGAAGGATCTAGACAGTGGATTACAGTTTTCATTGCATCTCTTACCTTCACCCCACAGGAGTCTCTGATACTCAGGGATCAATAACACCCCTGCTGGCTGGAAGCAGGGCCCACTGGCATTATAGTTTGACTTCAAGTCTTTTAAAAACAGCCAAAGGACAGACATCATAAATTAAATCAAATACATTATGTAGTGCATTTATTTTTATCTTCGCCTAGAGCCCTTGGGTTATTCTTTTTATCACCTTTTTAAGAAGAAAATCCAGCTATCCCTAGCCATCACATCAATTTGTCAAGTTTCGAATTCTGAAATCTATATATCCATATAAAATTTACACCCCTCCTAGCATATTTTTATTCTCACATAAAATTTATGTCAGCAGTGTTTTGCCAATATGGCTACCAAAAAAGTCTTGTTTAGAGCAAGAGAGTAAGCTTTATACATTGTGGATAATGATTTCCTTGGCACAGGAATCAACAATAAGTTATGAGGCAAGGAGCTTGACTGGATGCCTTCTGCAAGGTTTATTGGCATGAATATGTTATCTTTTGATGAGATATGGAATAGACTAGGTTCTATCTTATCCACAGTACCTTTTCCACACCTGTCTTTAATAGGTGGCAAAACCTGGAGATCCAAAGAAAATCAGCATCAAGCAAAATGGAAGAATTAGTTGAATAAAACCCATTAGAGGAAAGGGAAAGACCAAAGGGGAAGTGTGGCTGTGGAGGAGAGTTTGAGCCAATGTATAGGTTTAGAAAGCACACTTTGTGCATTTCCCACCTGCAAGAGGTAGAGGTAAGATCTCTCCCAGATTTTTTTAAATTGTCATTATCTGACCGATCATTACATGGAAGAAACAATAAAATGGAAATGCATATTTATTTTCTTCTTTTGCACAATACCTGTCACTTCTTCCTGGGTTCCTCTCCCTAGATTTAATTATTTGGAGCTAACTTATGAAAAGCAATTTCAAAGTCTGTACAGTGCCCATTCTCATTTTCTCAAGTATTATTTTTAATGGGTTTTTACATTCTGAGTTTCAGGTTACACATTCGTAGACAAACTCCATGATCCAACTCTAGCAATTGACAGACCCAGATTTCATTATGTGATCTTGAGTGGCTAGGGAAAGCTTTTTATTCTTCTTTCAAACCCATAATTGCTTAAGCTTTCCTTTGCAGCTGACTGCCTTTCGGCAACCCAGTTGGGTTTCAGTTTGCAGGCTGCTGATTCCTAATCACAAACTCTAGTTTGTGTGCTGGATAAAACAGCCAAGCAGCACTAAAAAAAAACACACAAGGATCAGCTCTCCTTACGTAAAAATGGTGCAAATACTAAATCTTATCTTTACCTCACAAAGTTCCTTATTTGGGCAATGCATGGCCCACATATTTAATTCTAAGGAATCTAATATAAGAAAATCAAATTTTATTAAGTATTATGGTTAGATGATTTGTGTGAATATTATTAAGAAGGTAGAAAAAGACATTTAAATTAATACATTTGCTCTAAAGAAAGGACTGCACAATACTTACCAACAATCAGACCCAGTACATTTAAATATACTCATAAGTCCAGATAAGTTGGCTTGCAACCTGCTGAGACATTGTTTTTATGTCTCTTTATTTTTATTACCCCAAGGCATGGTAAAGTAGCCTGTATGTGAATATATTACTTATTGAAAAAATATATGAACATGAAGTATGTATTGTAAAAAGGAGCATAAATGTAGGTATTGCTAGCTATAACCATTACAACATATGGAAAAGTACTTGATACAAGCTGATTTTGAAAAGTTTACTTTGTAAGTACAAGGTATATTAAAACATATGCAATGAAGAAAAGAAGGATAATAGTTGGGGTTCTCTATAGGAAAAATACAAATAAATTAGTATACATTTCATAGAGAAAATTTACCATATTGGCACATATGATATGGTCTGGGTAGTCCAACAATGGCAATTGGAGAAACTAAGAACTCATGCTTCAACAATCCCAATCTAGCAATGAATGCCTGGAGCATTCCTAGAATCCTATTGATCTGCAGTCTATGGGAGACCAATGAAGTTGGATATTGAAGGATGGGATAGACATATTCATCAACAAGAAGTGAATGCCTAAAAGCAAACAACACTACTTTTCCCTCAGACCTCTTTAGATGTGGGCCATTGGGAGAAGGTGCTACCCACTCTGGAGAAAAGTGTTATCCCTTCAGTTAACCCTTACTGTAAATATTCTTACAGACCTGCATATATTTTAGTTGATTCCATATACTATCATTTCACAATCAAGCAGAATCATCTCATAAAGATATGATCACAACTTCAAATATAATTCCTCAGATGCTGTATAAAAATTGTCTCCAAAGATATCTTATAATAATGAATAAGATGAAGGTACTAACCACAAAAAAATTAATAAATTTTTTTCATTTTCAAACTTTAAGTTCAGACAACAAAATAACCAAATTAAGAATAATGTACTGGGGCCTCTAAGGGCATTGCAGATATGGCTGCTGTGTCACATGTACATTAGTAGGTGGCAGAGAGGAGACAGGTTATGTTGACATTCAATGTTCTGACCTATGAACATCTGAATGAATAGTAGCCTAACATTCTTGGGGGTGGGGAAAGCAAGCCAGATACGACCACCACTTCAACACCATGGGGTGGAGGATGAGGGGCTAGCCTGTGCTGACCACCAGTTCAGCACCAGGCAAGCATCAGATGGGCTCCCAAGAAAGGAAGCAAGCCAGAGACTAGGGGAGCCCTGCCTGATCCTGGATGAGGGTTATGGGTGAGCAGCCCCAAGGGAGTGAGTGTGGGAGAGTCAGCCCTGCCTTTTGTCTGCTTTGTGGTAGTGCTGGCAAGGGAGAGATACCCTCACTTGGAATCTTATTACCATGGCAGATAGGAGATCCAGCCTTGACGGGGGGGGGGGGGGGTCACAAGTGTAGGATTGCTGTCCCTGTCCTTCACATGATGTAGCACTTGGGAAAGTAGGTCCTGAACCTTGCCTGGGCAGCACACTACAGCTGGCCCTGGGTGTGAGGCTTGTGGGAGAGCCAGCACCAAGGAAGTGAGTGTGAGAGAGCCAGCCCTGCCTTTTGTCTGTTTTGTGGTATTGCTGGTGAGGGAAAGACTCCCCTCCCCTCCCTTTTTCCCTCACTACCAGTGGTGGACAGGAGATCTGGCCCTGATGGGGTCACAAGAGCAGGAGAGCTGTCTCTGCCCCTCACATACTGCAGCACTCATGATAGTAGACCCTGCATCTTCCCTGGGCAGTACAATATAGCTGGCCCTGGATGTAAGGGATGTGGGTGAGCTAGCCCTGAGGGAGTGAGTGTTGGAGAGCCAGTCCTGCATTCTTTCTGCTTTGTGGTGTTGGCAAAGGAAAAATCCACTTACTCCATTGTCCTCACCACAGGTAGCAGGCAGGAGAGTTGGCCTTGATGGGGTTATGAAAGCTGATCCAACCCCTTACATGCTGCAGCACTTGGGAGAGCAGGCTCTGCAACTGGGGCTTTCAGATCCAGAACTAGAGCTTTGAGTTGGCCCACTCTAACATATACTCCATGGATGAACTGATGTAGGGCATGAAGAGGCCAGTTCCACAGACTCAAAACTACAGGATCTCCACATAAGACAATAGCAGCATATTTGAGAGAAGTCCCAGTGAGGTTTCAGTATTGACAAAATAGCAGAAGCCAGTGGCCTCATACCAGACCAAGGAGTCATTATAATGATCATTTGCAAGCAAAATGTATGGACAAAGGGAATATTGTGGGACACACTGAGACATACTACAGTTCCACAATGAGATTTATTTTTTAAATTGGAGGAGGTTACAAGGGTGGAGTGTCAGTCTGAGGGGAGTTGGGAGATGAAAGGGAACAGGATGCATGATGTGACACCCAAAAAATTAAAAAAAAAACATTTAAAAATAATAATTTACTGAGCAGTTTAGATGACTCAGCCAGCAAAAGTACTTGTTCCCAAGGCTGATGATCTGAGTTCAATCCCTAGGACCCATACTGTGAGAGAACTGACTCCAGAAAATTGTCCTATGAGCACCACAAATGTGTTGTGACATACATGTGCATTCTCATATGCTATATAACAAACAAGTAGAAAGTTCAAAGAAAATGTAATGGCTGAGAATAATACTTATGTATTCAACATGGATATAAATCACAATAAAATATTTTCATTGATAAAAATGGTATTTATTGGTCATTTACTACTATTGCAATTAAGAAGACAGTAATTTTGAACATTCTTGGAAATATGGTCCAAGGTTTTACCTGATGGTAGCTGATTTTATAGCTTAAACTTCATGGTAAGAATGTTAATTACATGTCTTATTTGTCAAGACTTAAGTCAAAGGTAAAATATCTTGTAAGGTATTGGGTACATATACTTTACATTGTTGGGAAACAATGGTGACAGTCTCACAAACTGTTTATAATGTCTAGTGAATGTCATTCCAGACACTATAGTTCAGCACAGTTTATAACTACAATGGACACATTAGTTGACAAACTGCAGAAAGCTCATTTCAAACGTTCGTCTGCAGATATGCCTGAAACCTGATTTAATAAGGCTTTCCTACTCCATGTTTTACCCATTTCATTTTAAATGCTCAGAAATAACTCTACTCCACTCTGGTTTTCTAACATGACATAACATGTACAGATACATACATTTACATCGTAATGAATAAACATGGGATTATGTACACAAATTTAAAAAAGTTTTGAGACAGTGTTTCTCTGTGTATCCTTGATTCTCCTGGACTCACTTTGTAGGCCAGGTTGGCCTTATACTCATAGAGATCCACCTGCCTCTGCCTCTCAAGTGCTGGGATTAAAGGTGTGTGCCACCACCCCCAGTCATTACAGACAGTTGTAAAGTGCCATATGGTGCTGGGATTTGAACTCAGGTCCTTTGGAAGAACAGCCAGTGCTCTTAACTGCTGAGCCATTGCTCCAGCTCCTAAATTAAAATTTTTTAATGAATAAAATATTGTTTCTTGTCTTCAATAAGGAAAATCAAAAGTTAATACAAATCTTACATCTAGAGATAATTCTTCATAATCTCTTAACAGTACATTCTGATTATATTCTATAAACAAGTGACCCATGATTGCCAAGAAACATCTCTGCAAAAAAAAAAGCAAAGATGTGGGGAATAATAGAAAAAGTAGAGTCATATCAATTTTTAACCTTTGAGATATCACTGATATACTGTCAAATTGAGTCACTTCCTGATATTTGGGGTTTCTCATACAACAGAAATTGTATTTGTGTATCTTTCCCTCCAAAGCTCTGGATTTCCTGTAGTGGATATTAAAATTCAAAAACAATATAATTATGCCCAGTCATCATATTTGGTGTTCAAAAACTAAAATAAAATACCAAACATAAGAGAAAATTCTATTCACATAACTAATATTTTTTTCAACCCTAAGACAATGTTAGCAAGCTCCTTCCCAGTTGTAACACAAAAAAAAATTGATGAGATAAACATGGTTCCCAACCTTCACACGTCTAAGAGTAAGTTAACTTTTAAGCTTGTCAAAAGACTGACAGTTCCTCTTTAAAAATAAATTGCCAGGAATATCAAGCAATTATTTACAAAGACATTGTCAGCACACAGTCCAACAATGGAGTCATGTGAGAATTCTGAGTGCTTGTGAGAAAACTCCAAGAAAACAAGAGTCTTGTGACCTCAATTTCTTTAAACACAGATTTCTACTTGGAAAGTGTTTTAGTGCTCCTCCCAGGTGTAGTCAATAGGAACAAGTTTACTTCAGCTGTTTTTCATGTGCCTCTATGGAAAAACATGTTTTTGCCATGTGCAGTTTGTCCTTGTGATTGAACCCCTTACTTGTGTGACTCTTAACACTCAGAGTATAAATTGTCTGATGCTCTGAATAAAGTTGACTATTGCATGAGAATTTAGTCTACCTCATTTTTAGGCCTGCTTTCCTGGGTTCATGGTGCCAACTAGAGCACTAAAGAAGACATATTCTATTTAATTTTTTTGAATTATTATGCAAATTTCCAAGCATGGCTGTGAGGGCAAATTTTCAGTCTTTATTCTAAAGTTGTTTGTGAAGCTCTTAAAGTTGTGACTTTTGAGAAATCTGTCCAGTTATAAAGGTCTTAAAGGCTTCATTAATGACTAAGCTTTTAACAGCATAAAATTCTCTGGCCTTAAACTTCATAGTTTCTCAATAAAACACTGAAATATAAAATGAATATTTATTATGTGGTGAAGTAGAAGAAGATATCATGCCTTCAATACTAAAATCCAAATAGGAAGCTATAACATAGCTTTCCTGTTGCACAATTCAGTAGAAACAAACTCACCATGGAAGAAAGAATGCTGAAGTGCTAGTCCCATGGTTAGTGAATCAGATGAATCTCAATATCATTACTCCACAACTAATTCCTCTGGGATGGGATAGTAGAGTGCTGAATGAAGTTAAGGCTTAGTGCTTTAGAATCACCTGGGAGTTATCACAAATGCAGGTAGAAAGGCCACAGAGCAAAGTTAGTAAACCATAATCTTTGCTGAGGGGAGATACTGGACACCACATTTTTTAGCAATCATCCAAGGTAATGACTATATAATACAATAAATTTTGAGAACCACTAAATTAATGCTTATGAAAGTTAAACAATAATACGTTTTGTTTTGTTTTTTGCCAAAGGCTTTCTACATTTGAAAAGGGATTTTTTTTCATTCGTAGAGAAAATGCTGGAAGAAAAGTGCACCCAAGAATCTGGTGAAATATATTTGAACAGATGTATAGCAGTTTGGAGGAAGAAACCTCAGCACTCCAAGTTTTCTCTTCCCCAACAATACAGACTTTTATTACTATATATTACATAGTTTATTTTTAGATGCCTGTGCCTTTTCTGACAGATGATCTCTGGACTGTGTCTTAAAGAATGAAATAGCCTGACCCTACCTATTCAACTGTAGTCATCTTTGAAAGCTTCTTACAATAAAGAATATAAAACATATGAGTAGAGTTTTATAATTTCTGTATAGCAAGATATGAAATAGAGTTTGTATGCAAATCATCCCAATGTGCCTTTCTTTTTCTAAATATCTACAAAACTCTAGTCTTGTAAACATATCTGAATTCCTCTTTGAATACCCATAATTCTGCTTGGCATCATGATTTCCCAAATGTATTGCATAAGGCTGTAAGTAAAGCAATGACAACAGAATGACCTAGATATATTCTAGTATTGTGAATTCTATGAAAGCATAGTCATTGGTTTTATTAAGATTCAAACATTTTTCATAGTCTTTATATTCTTTACCTCACTCTATACTATTACCATTTGCTTCTTTTCCCCAAAAAAGTAGATTTGGGTTAAAGCAGTAGGAAGAAAAATAAGTGGGATTCTTCTTTATTTGTGATTCCATATATCTTCTCTACAATATTTCCACAATATTCCCAAGAAAAGATCCCTAGGTCTTGAGCTATACTCAAATGTCATCAAATAAGTTTGAATAATACTAGTTATAAAATACTAACTTGGCCACATAGAACTGCCTGATAAATTATGGCATTCATCTCCATAGATTAGTGTTGTTCCCTGCTTCAGTTGAAGAAGTTTCTTTTTGCAGTAGGCAACAGCAACTGAAAAGACTCAGTGGGCAGAGAAGAGAGTAAGTGACAGTTTGATAACCAGACACAAACAGGACCTCTATATCATATTCTTTGAAGCTGAAGAATATCCTAGAAGAGAAGACAGAAAGAATTTAAGAACTGGAGGACTGGGAAGAGAGCTATGTGATGCTGTGTGCCAGATAAGACATGGCTAGGATACTCCTGAGCTTGCAACAGCTCTGATCACCTATTGAAGATATTCCCAAGATTGAGCCCATTGCAATATTATCATGATGGGGAAAAAGAGAGCCTGTTGACATAATAGGAGAGGGTTTCATGAAGCTTCACCCCTCTTTGACTACTGTAGTAATTATTGGTTATTGGAGGGGAAAAGACATTTTTGCATGGTGTAGCTACCTGTAAATGACTACACTCCTGTAAATAACTTTTCAACTCTGCTACTGTAAACAGCCCTAATAGAATTCATTTGATTGTCCAAAAAAAAAAAAAAAGAGATGAAATTAGGAGGAGGAGTTGTTGAGAAGAAGGGCTTAAATGAAAATTAGAAAGAGCATGTGTGTGAAATGTAAGGTGAAAAAATCTAAAATCCATTATATGCATGTTTGAAACTGTCAAATAATAAAAAACAATTTTTAAAAAGAAAGAACATTGTTACTTCCTGTTATTTTGATGTAGGTGGTGGTTGTGTGTTTCTTTTGGTTTAGCTGCAGTGGAGCTTTTTGCTTCATCTGTTTTCTTGGGTGTAATTATCTTCACTGGGTTGGGATTTTCCTTCTAGGATCTTCTGTAGGGGCTGGATTTGTGGGTAGATACTGTTTAAATTTGGTTTTGTCATGGAATATCTTCTTTTCGCCGTCTATGTTGATAGAGAGTTTTGCTGGGTATAGTAATCTGGCCAGGCACCTATGTTCTCTTAGGTCTTATAGGAGGTCTGCCCAGGCTCTAATGCCTTTTAAAGTTTCTGAGGAGAAGTCAGGTGTAATTCTGATGGGTCTGTCATTATACATTACTTGATGTTTTTCTCTTAACTTTTTTAATATTCTTTCCTTGTTCTGTATATTTGGAGTTTCAATTATTATGTGGCGAGAGGAGTTTCTTTTCTGGTATAATTTGTTTGTTGTTCTGTATGCTTCTTGGAATTTTATCAGCATCTCTTTTTTAGGTTTAGGAAGTTTTCATCTATGATTTTGTTGAATAGGTTTCCTGGACTTTGGAGTTAGGAGTCTTCTTTTTGCTCTATGGGTATAATTCTTAGGTTCTGTCTTTTCATTGAGTCCTTGATTTCTTAGATGCTGTGTGTGAGTACACATTTTAGATTTCTCATTTTCTTTATTTGTTGTACTGATTTCTTCAATCGAATCTTCCATGCCTGAGATTCTGTCTTCCATCTCTTGTATCCTATTTTTGATACTCATGTCTGTATATTCTGTTCTTTTTCCCTTGACTTTCCACCTCCAAGATCATCTCTGCTTCTGTTTTCTTTACTGCTTCCACTTCCAATGTCAAGTCTTGAACAATTTTGTTCATTTTATATTTTTCCTGCTCCAATTTGCTTGTCTTTATCTGCAAATCAAGAACTTCAAGTCCTTGAAGAAAGAAACTTAAGAGGACATCAGAAGATGGAAAGATCTCCCATGTTCATGGATAGGTAGGATCAACATAATAAAAATGGCCATCCTGCTAAAAGCAATATAGAGGTTAAATGCAATTCCTATCAAAATACCAACACAATACTTTATAGACCTGGAAAAACATTTCTCAACTTCATATGGAATAACAAAAAACCCAGAATAGCTAAATCAATCCAGTACAATAAAAAAAAAAAAAAAACATCTGGAGATATCACCATCCCAGAGTTCAAGCTTTACTACAGAGCAATAGTAAAAACACAGCATGGTACTGGTATAGAAACAGACCAGTGGTTCAATGGAGTCGAATTGAAGACCCAAAAATGAGCCCAGACACCTATGGTCACTTAATTTTTGACAAAGAAGCCAAAACTTTACAATGGAAAAAGGACAGCATCTTCAACAATTTGTGCTGGTCTAACTGGATGTCGACATGTAAAAGAATGAAATGAGATCCATACTTATCACCTTGCACAAAACTTAAGTCCAAGTGGACCAAAGACCTTAACATAAAGCCTGACACACTAAATCTAATAGAAGAGAAAGTGGGGAAAAGCCTTGAACTTAGTGGCACAGGTGACAACTTCCTGAACAGAACACCAATAGCTCAGGCTCTAAGACCAACAATCAATAAACGGGACCACATGAAACTCGGAAGCATCTGTAAAGCAAAGGACACTGTCATTCAAACAAAATGGCAACCTACAAACTGGGAAAAGATCTTTTCCAACCCCACTTCCAACAGAGGGCTAATATCCATAATTTATAAGGAACTAAAGAAATTAAGCACAAAGAAACCAAATAATCCAATAAAAATAAAATGGGAAACAGAGCTAAACCGAGAATTCACAAAGGAGGAATTTGTAACGGCAAGTGAGACATTTGAAGAAATGCTCAACATCCATAATCATCAGAGAAATGCAACTCAAGACTACTGACATTCCATCTCACACCTGTCAGAATGGTTAAGATAAAACAAAAAAACCCTCAAATGACAGCACATCTGATGAGGCTGTGTATAACGGGAAACACTCCTGCATTGCTGGTGGGAGTGCAAACTTGTACAACCACTATGGAAATCAGTCTGGGGATATCTTAGAAAACTTGGAATAGCCCTACCTCAAGACATAGCCATACCACTTTTGGGTATCCACCCAAATGATTCTTCACCGAACCACAAGGACATATCCTCACCTATGTTCATAGCAGCCTTATTTGTAATAGCTAGAAACTGGAAACAACCCAGATGTCCTTCAACTGACAAATGGATAAAAAAATTGTGGTACATTTACACAATGGAATACTACTCAGCTATCAGAAACAAGGAAATCATGCAATTCACAGCCAGATGGATGGAAATAGAAAAGCTCATCCTCAGTGGCTAACCCAGACTCAGAAAGATGCACATGGTATCTATTCACTTATAATTGGATTTTAGCCATATAGTATAGGATAACCATCCTACACTCAACACACCAAAAGGATCAGGAACATAGACTTTGTTACCTATTAATGTGACAATTTGCCCTAGGGGTGCTACCATGTAGGCCCCCAGTGCAAGAGGAAGCTCTTAGCTCTCATATGACTGTTGAACTGAGAGGGGCTGGGTGGGATAGGGTGGGAGTGTGGAAGCAGGAGGGGTGGAAAGAGCATACTATGATGGAGATGTAACTTGAAGTAATAAATAAATATTAAAAAAGAAAGGAGAAATGGGACTAATTGGGAAGAGAAAGGGAATATGTTGACATGGGAAGAGGACAAGAGATAGAAACTGGAGATAAATATGATCAAGATATATTCAAGTGTGAAATTTTGATAATGGAATGTTTTATGTATAATTGTATTTACTAATAAAATATTTTCTAAAGAGTGAACTGGTCCTGATATGGTGTCTCCAGCCTATAATTTATGAATTCTGGAGATTTATACAAAAGAGTTACCAAAGGTTTGCAGCCAGCCTAGGCTATATAATGAACTTTGAGACAGTCTAGGCTATATAATAAGAACTTATCAAAAACAAAGAAGTTTCATGAGGTCTCTCTTATTATTTGTTGGCCTGATATTTTGGGGTCCTGTTCAGAATGTCCTTTCTGTACAAATTAGTTAAAGTGTTTCCTTATTCTTTCTTCTATCAGATTCAGAATATCAGAATATTGAAGTCCTTAATCTATTTGGAGTTGAGTTTTGTGCAGACTGAGAGATAAGGGTCTTGTTTCATTCTAACATATGTAGGTATCCAGTTTGATAAGTACTATTTCCTGAAGATGCTGCTTTTTGTTCAGTGTATACTGTTGGACACTTTGTCAAAATATCAGGTGGCTTTAACAGAGTGAGCATATATGTGGATCCTCAATTCTATTCCATTGATGAATGTATCTACTTTTAGTCCATTACCATGCTGTTTTTATTACTACAGCTCTATAAGATAAAATAAGAGATGGTGATACCTACAGCAATGTTTTTATTGTTTTAGCTATCCTGTGTCTTTCATGTTTACATGTGAATTTTGAAATTATTTTGCAATGTATGTGAAAATTCAGTTGGAATTTTTATGGGAATTGTGTTGAATCTGTAAATTGCCTTGGGTATGATGATCATTACCACAGTATTAATCCTACCAATCCATGAGTATGACAGCCTTTTCTATTTCCTAGTATCTTCTTCAAATTCATTTTTCAGTGTCTTAATGTTTTCACTATACAATTCTTTTAATTCTTTGGTAAGATTTATTTTATAGTATTTAATGTTTTTCAAATTTTTCTTGATTATTTGGGAATTTCACAACCTGAACCTTGAGCACCCTCACTTCCCAGTCCTCCCAGGTCTATTCTCAGTCTTTGGACCTCCACAACCCCAAAGAAAAGACAAAGAAAAAGAAAATAACAGCAACAACAAAACAAACAAACAAACAAAACACAAGTCCAATTTGTGTTGCCTGTATACTCACCAGAGTATGGTCAAACTCTGGCAAGCCATCCCCTTAAAGACAACTGAGTACTTCCCCACATGCTACACCATCAGAAGCCATCAACTGTGGAGAACTAGACTCCAGCATCTTTATCACAGTTTTCAAGAGTTCTCTTCTGTCATGTTCTCTGTTGTCATGATAGGAGAGGGGTACATGAAGCTGTACCCCCTCCTTAAGTATCTATAGTAGTTAATAATTGTTGGAGGAGAAATGCTGAGGGAAGGCCTAATAACATTGCTTCTGATAGGTTGAATTCAATGCTGAGATCTGGTTACTGCCCCTTCTGAGGCATTCTCTTGATTGGTTAATAAAAGGCGCTTATGGCCAATTAGGTGGACAGAAAGAGTATAGGAGGGCGGGACTTCCTGAGATGAGAACAGGAACCCTGAGCACACACAGTGAATCTCTCACTTTCTGTCAGGAGAAGGAGACAGACCTCTTGAGAATGCTGGAAGGTAATTGCAGGCACATGGTGGTTTGGAATTAGGTGATCTGGGTTAACTTAGAGTAGCTAATTGAGAGTCTGCCCAAGAAGGGGTAATTTTTAAAACATTAAAAGTTCTTGGTGTATTTAATTATTGGGGAAAAGACTGTGGCAGCTTATAGGTCCTCATTTCAACCAGTCCTGAGCCATAAGACTTCCAGACTCCTGGACTCTCCTCGAACTCAGGTGAATCTCCTGCGAAGCTGCTGGCAATTCTACCAGCCTAATATAACAACTTATATTAATTAACAGAATTTAGGTCACAGGTGTTGTAGACCACCCTTGGTCCTGGGGCTCTTTCCCCAGGACAAATCAGGCAACCGGTTAAGTCACGTGGCCCAGGCCGCCCATTCCTCTGCCAAACTGCCGGCTG
Source organism: Lophiomys imhausi (assembly GCA_907164525.1). NCBI lineage: Eukaryota > Metazoa > Chordata > Mammalia > Rodentia > Muridae > Lophiomys > Lophiomys imhausi. The sequence goes on along the minus strand of CAJQZJ010000518.1, from coordinate 1,689,680 downwards.
CTCTGCCAGCTTAATCTTACAGTTTATACTTACTAATAACTACAATAATTAATTAAATTGAAGTTTCAGTTCAGAGGTTGTATGAGGGACAAGAGCCTCCTCATACATTTGGGGGTCCACGAGGCAGTACCACCCGTGAAAAGTGTCTCAATTGCCCGGGAGAGAGAACTAAAACACAAACAAACAAATAAGCAGACAAACAGATAAAAAAGAGTAAAAAATAAAAAAATAAAAATAAACATAAAAAAATAAAAAGTCTATGTCCATGTTCCCTTTGGTGTATTGGTTGTAGTATCGATATCCTCTACTATATAGCTAAAATCCTACTATAAGTGAATAGATGCCAAATGCATCCTTCTGAGTCTGGGTTAGCTCACTCAGGATGAGCTTTTCTAGTTCCATCCATTTGGATGCAAATTTCATAATTCCATTGTTCCTGATAGCTAAATAATATTCCATTGTGTGTATGTACCACAGTTTTTTAATCCATTCTTCGGTTGAGGGACATCTGGGTTGTTTCCAGTTTCTAGCTATTACAAATAAGGCTGCTATGAACATAGATGAGGAAACTTCCTTATGAGTCCAAGAGGAGACATTAGGGTGTATACCCAGAAGTGGTATGGCTAGGTCCTGAGGTAAAGCTATTCCAAGTTTTCTAAGATATTGCCATACTGACCTCCATAGTGGTTGCATAAGCCTACACTCCCACCAGCAATGGAGTAGGGTTCCCCTTTCTCCACACCCTTGCCAGCACGTGCTGTCATTTGAGGTTTTGATCTTAGCCATTCTGACAGGTGTGAGATGGAATCTCAGAGTCGTCTTGAGTTGCATTTCTCTGATGATTAAGGATGTTGAGCATTTCTTCAAGTGTCTCTCAGCCATTACGGATTCCTCCTTTGTGAATTCTCTATTTAGCTCCGTCCCCCATTTTTTTCATTGGATTATTTGGTTTCTTGGCATTTAATTTCTTGAGTTCTTGTAGATTTTGGATATTAGCCCTCTGTCAGATATGGGGCTGGTGAAGATTTTCTCCCTATTTCTGGATCTTCAATTCGATTCCATTGATCTACTGGTCTGTAGGTTGCCATCTTGTTCGAATGACAGTGTCTTTTGCCTTACAGAAGCTTTTCAGTTTCATGAGGTCCCATTTATTGATTGTTGATCTCAGGTCCTGAGCTGTTGGTGTTCTATTCAGGAAGTTGTCACCTGTGCCAATGAGTTCAAGGGTTTTTCCCACTTTTTCTTCTAGTAGATTTACTGTGACTGGCCTTATGTTAAGGTCTTTGATCCATTTGAACTTAAGTTTTATACAAGGTGATATTTATGGGTCTAATTTCATTCTTTTACAAGTGGACATCCAGTTGGACCAGCACCATTTGTTGAAGATGCTGTCCTTCTTCCATTGTGCCGTTTTGGCTTCTTTGTAAAAATTAGGTGGCCATAAGTGTGTGGGTCTATTTCTGGATCTTCAATTCGATTCCATTGATCTACTGGTCTGTTTCTATACCAATGCCATGCTGTTTTTACTACTATTGCTCTGTAGTACATCTTGAAATCTGGGACAGTGATATCTCCAGATTTTTTTTATTGTACAGGATTGATTTAGATATTCTGGGCTTTTTTTGTTCCATATGAAATTGAGAATAGCTCTTTCCAAGTCTACAAAGAATTGTGTTGGTATTTTGATAGGAATTGCATTGAATATACATATATATATATTGGTTTTGGTAGGATAGCCATTTTTATTCTGTTGATCCTACCTATCCAAGAGCATGGGAGATCTTTCCATCTTCTAAGGGCCTCTTCCATTTCTTTCTTCAAGGGCTTGAAGTTCTTGTTGTACAGGTCCTTTACTTGCTTGGTTAGAGTTACCCCCAGGTATTTTATATTGTTTGTGGCTATTGTGGAGGGGGTTGTGTCCTTTATTTCTTTCTCAGCCCATTTTTTTGTTGTATAAAGAAGGGCTTCTGATTTTTTTGAATTAATTTTTTATCCAGCTATCTTGCTGAAGGTGTTTATCAGCTGTAAGAGTTCTCTGGTGGAATTTTTGGGGTTGCTTATGTATACCATCATATCATCAGCAAATAGGGATAATTTGACTCCTTTGTTTCCAATATTTATCCCCTTGATCTCCTTTAGTTTTCTTATTGCTCTAGCAAGAACTTCAAGTACTATATTTAAGAGATTTGGTGAAAGTGGACCTCTGAACTGAGGTGAGGGACTGTTATATAGGGACACTCCACTCCAGAGAAATGGGATGGAAGGGTTAGGGGTAAAGAAAAAAAAATGAAATGTGAAGTATCGGCCTTTTGCTACTAATTGTCATAAACTGTTTAAGATAATTAAGAAATGCAAACTAATAGTCATGCAAGCCTGTCACTGTATTAGGTACTATGACAGTCTATTATAGTTATTTTCTAAGCTAATCAGAAATAAAGTTGCTAAGAGACAAGCAACTTCTGCTTATCCTAATATAAGAGATAGATAGGGCCTCTTCAAAAACCTCAAGAGATCTGCAGAATATGTCATTCAAATTTGTTTTCTTAACCTTAGATTCTTTTTATATCGAGACATATCAACTCCTGACAGCACCCCCTATTCTACTCCAAGTAGAAGATGAGCATCGAAGAATCTCCAATGGGAGATGATTGAATTAGATGCAAGCCTATATCTTGGCAGGAAAAACCCCTTGTTCCATCTGTAGACAGAACGCTGTACAAAAAGGACAAAACTTGGAAGCAGGTAAGTCGACAGCCTAGCTCTGCCAAGACAGGGTAGGTAAGTCCTTCATAACCCCTGCTCTACAATCAATGTGTGTCAGAGAAACAGGGCCAAACATTTGAAGATCGATGCTGTAATGTATGGAGAGAAAATGGGAACTGTCCAGGCAGCCACTGGTATGTCATTTCTTAGTTTTGGAAGCTGCGGGCCCTGTACTTCCTATATAATCAGATATATTTATCCCTCTCAGGTCTCTGAAGTGGTTGAAGACTAGATAGCTAGAGTCTCCTAGTTAAATTTTGAGCTGTTTAGGAATCAAGAGAGTGTTAGGGATCTAAGAAGATGTTTTTAAAATTGTGTTGCAAGTTAGTATTAAAGTTGAGTTAGATATAGTACTTTAAACTCATGGAGATGGTTAGATAGTAGAATGTTAAAGTAAGGTGCCAAATACATATGGACTGGACATTGGGAATATATGCTAAGCCATATAACCCTCATAACTGTTGCCTAATTACCTCTGTTGTTTTGTATTGTATTTATTATCATAAGAGAAAGAGTCATTTGTTGGACTGAAAGGGGGAGCTGTTGGGGGAAATAAGTTATACCTTAAACTTAAAAAAGGGGGGAAGAGAATGGGGGGTTGAGGGTGGGAGGATGGGACTGGAGGGGGGAGTAGGAAGGGGATTGCGATTGAGATGTAATTTGAAGAAATAAAAAATAAAGTAAAAAAAAAGAAAAGAAAAGAAATAAATTGAAGTTTCATACAAAAGACATTTTTCTATGGTATAGCCAATTGAAAGTGACCACACTCCTGTAAATGACTTTTCACCACTGATCCTGTAAGCATACCTAAGAAAACTCATGCAATTGTCTAAAATATTGATATGACAATAAGAGGAGGAGTTGAATGACTTCTGTCTAGGCTGTTTAGTTTTGAGGGGAGTGGGTCACTGAAGCCTTCTAAGTCCCTCTTTCTCAACTGTGAGTCCACAGTTATCAATGCCATGACAAAAGTACCTTCCTTGCCCTTTACATTCAGAGGAAGAATGATCATGGACTTACACATGGTTTCTTGTGACAGCATGGACCACAGACATCTACATGATTTTTGGCATTAGCGCATGCCACAGATCTCAACATGGTTTGGTAGCAACACAGACCATGGACATCAGTACAGTCCTCTGCCACTGCACAGGCCTTGGACACCATCCCAGCCCTCAGCAGCAGCACAGGACAAGGACTTCAAAATGGTCTCAGATGGCAATTCAGGCCATCCACATCAATATGGTTCCCACTAGCAGCACAGTCCATGGACATCAACATGGCTTGAGTATGCAGAACAGACCACTGATGTCCACATGGCCAGTCCTAGGCATGCTGGCCAGCTCCCAGCATGGAGCTGCTGTGGCTGGGAGATAATGAGCACAGGGCAGTGGTGCTCTCTGTAGACTACAGTCACAAAGATTGAACCCAGCAAGCCTGGGACTACCTACATAGAAGATTAAGAAGAATACAGCAGCCTGGAACTTACCTGGAACCTGCTCCCAGTTCCTCTGCCTAGCCTATGCCTTGCCCTTATTCTTGGTAAGAGCAGGATATCTGAGATGAGTCTCAGTGTCATAGACCAGAAACCTGAATCAGACCAATGACCTGTTGCAATTAATATTTACATGTAGAGCTGTTTGGAATATATATATATACATATATATAATATATTATATGTATAATATATTATATATGTATATATATACATATATATGTATATATATTCACACCCATGTATACATATATATACACACACATGAACATACACACATTATATGTATATATAGTTTGACACACTGTAGTTTCCAATGCGACTAAGACAAAGGAATATGGAATGGAGAGGTGGGAAAGATCGAAGAGTGGAGCATTGGGTGGCCTGTGGAGGAAGTCAGAGCTGGAGATGTGATGGTGGTGATAGGTGTGAGAGAGGGCTGCAGTGTTTGGGGGAGCATATCATTGCCATGTGAGGCCAACAGGGTGGTGTGTAGCAGCATGGAGCTTGCATTCAGGCTTGGACCCCCAAAATGCTACCCAGCTGCATGATTGCACTGTTTCTAAGGTTGTCAAAGATGAATATTGGTTCATTTTCTGGACTGGATCTCCTCAAAAGATCTTTATGGTCTGTGATTCTGCTGTAGGCCACTTTGGTATCTGTGGTCTGCTGTCCCAGGCCATGTTAAAGTCAGAGGTTCATGTGGATGTCAGTGGTCTTGTAGCAGCTGGGAGCTGTGTTGATGTCCCTGGCCCAATTTGACACTAAATGCCATGCATTTGTCCTTGGTCTGGGTCATTGCCTGAGGCCACCCTGATGTCTATGGGCAATGATTCCACAGAGGGCCATGTTGATATGAGTTTCCTGTGTAGACACCTGATACCATGTTGATATCTGTGGTCCTTGCTGCCACAAAGAGCTCTGTCTGGGTTCGTGGTCCTATTGAAGCCAGGTCTGTGTTGATGTCCATGACCTGAGTTATTATGAACATCAACACAGTAATGACACATGGTTCCTTCACTCACTCAAGCAGCTCATAGATAGAATAGATGTTGGGGTGCACTGACTCAGAGCACTGGATCTGGGCCTGAGTTGGTCAGCTTGCCTGCAAGCAAGCCTATCTTTCCAGTTTCATGTGCAGGCCTAGGCATTTCCAATTTTTATGTCTATTGTCATTGGGATTGCTTCTCTGATTTCTGTCATTTGTATAAAAGAAAGCTATTTCATTTGTGTGTTAATTTTATATTCTGCCACTTTATTAGATATGCTTATCAACTGTTGAAGATTTCTGGTAAAACCTTTAGGGTCTTTTATATATAAGATCATACAATCTGCAAATAAGAATACTCCGAGTTCTTCCTTTTCGCTTATTTCCTTTATTTCTTACACATGAATTATTGTTCTAGTTGAAACCCAAATGTGGCCCTGATTATCACGGCCAAGATCCTGTGTCCAGACAGGTCATAGTTCCTAAGGAATAACCTACTACTATCACTCTGATAAAGGGGGATAATGTTTAACCAACTCTTAATGCATTATTGCTATACCCATGTGTCAGTGCACACCTCAACCCTCATCAGAAAAGCTTCTTGAAATACATGATGATCAACATAGACACCCATACCACGTCAAGTTACAGAGAATAAGAAATTGCAAAGTGCTCAATCAGCTCTAAACATTTAAACTTTCCTCCCAAGGTTCACAGATCATTGTAGAAGATAGCAAAGAGAGATTTTTAAGAGCCAGAGGCAGTGGATGACTATAAGAAAACAGCATTTTCTGGACACAGCAGGGAAGTTGAACATATGAGTTCACAGTAGTTGAAACAGCATGTGCAAGACACATACAAGCTCAAGGCAGACAAAATCCCAGCATGGAGAACACAGTTGGGCATGAAGTCCCACTCCAAACTAAGGAGCTATCAGAAATTGATAGCTTCTGGGCGAGGAGAGTCAATTTTCTTTAAGAACACTGTATTGTCAAAGACTAGGCTCACAACCAAAAATATAAGAACACAGGACCCTGTGAATTGACAACATTCTGGTAAAAGATCACACATCCAAAAGTATATGGACAACACTAACTGTACTTGGTGGGTTTCAAAAAAAAAGTGGACACAAAGTCAAGTAGGTAGTAAAGAAGGATGGGAGTTTGGGGGAATGAATATAATCAAATTGCATTTTTGAGAAAAGAAAGAAAGAAAAAATGGAAAATCCATTGAATTTTTTCCTGAAGTACTTCCAAAAAACTTCACTGTTTTAATTTCCATGAAAAACTCTAGATGGAAACTTTAGCATACAGAATCTCAAATAGTAACATAATAGTGCATTATTTTGCATAAAAATCTTATGTGGATAATTACCCACCCATACTCAGTTCTCATCAGATACTCCAACAAATTTTGTTTACATGCAACAGAATTCAAAGACTATCCTGACCACTTTAATTATGGTAACCTCTATTTTTACTCTAATAACTCTATAATTCCAGTATACACCTATATTTTTCCATGGGATTTATCATAACCTAAGATGCAGTATTTTTGTTTTTTTCTATTTTTGTCTATCTCCCAAACTAGGACATATGTCCCATAAGAGTAGGATTTATGTTTCTTTACTATTGTCACTGTAATGTATGCAGTATAGAATAGTGACTGGAATACAGCAGATATCAGTTGAAGTGATAAACATCCTAAATACCTAATATATCACCATTTGGGTCACCTGATACTGAAAATTATTATGAGACCAAATGCCCAAATGACCATCAAATATCATTCAAAGCTGAAAATTATTTTTCATAGGATCGAAGTACCCTTTCCTAATTCCCTTGTAAGCAGATGTGAACTATAATGCCCTGAAATGTCAAACCTTGGGATTTATTCTATCTTGACAAGTTTCTGGGTGATGTCTGTGTCTGACAATCTGATACTACATCACTTAGAAAATACAAAAATAGAATATTTCCAGGTTTGGCAACACACTAACAAGCTGAACTGCTTATGCTATTAATTTGTAGCAAATAAATTTTCTAAATCAAATCCCTTCTGGTATTAGTATAAATGCCTTAAATTACATCACCGATTAGAACACATAGGCTTTGGATCACCCTAGAGCATTCTAATGGTTGAAGATAAAGGATCAAGAATTATGGGAGTTCCTATGTAAATAAAGCAAGGTAAATGAGGCAGTCAAATTAACTCTAAATGGATGGTGATATACATTAGAAGTTCACACAAAGAATTTTTCCACAATTTAATAAAAGGAACAATATAAAATGTGGAAAAAAGAAGCAGTGACCAAATCATCACTTATATTATAAAAACAAGCAGTGACCAAATAATCACTTATATTCAACCAAAAGACATCAGAATCAGAATTCTATTTTTTAATGTTTATTTATATTACTTCCTTGCATCTCCATTGCCACCCCCTCCCTCTAACCCCCCGGCTGCTCCCTCCCACACTCTACCCCCTCTCCTATCCCTCCCATGCCTCCTGTGTGGGGTGTCTCCATATATGAGCCCCCCTCAGTTCATTAGTCACATGAAGTCGAAGAGCTTACTCTTGCACAGGAGACCTACATGGCAGTTCCACTAGGGTGAAGTGTCCCACTAATAGATAACCAAGCCCATGTTCCTACTCTTTTGGGTCTATTGATGGTAGAATGGTTATCCTGTACTATATGGCTAAAATCCAGTTGTAAGTGAATATATGCCATGTGTATCCTTCTGAGTCTGGGTTAGCTCACTCATGATGAGCTTTTCTAGTTCCATCCATTTGGTTGCAAAATGCATGATTTCCTTGTTTCTGATAGTTGAGTAGTATTCCATTGTGTAAATGTGCCACAGTTTTTTGTTGTTGTTGTTTTGTTTTGTTGTTGTTGTTTTGTTTTATCCATTCTTCGGTTGAAGGACATCTGGGTTGTTTCTAGTTTCTAGCTATTACAAATAAAGCTGCTATGAACATAGTTGAGGAGATGTCTTTCAGATATATGCCCAGAATTGGTATGACTGGGTCTTAAGGAAGAGCTATTGCAAGTTTTCTAAAATCACCAAACTGATTTCCATGGTTGTCGGAGAAGTTTACAAGCCCACCAACAATGTAGGAATGTTCCCCTTTCTCTGCAACCTTGCCAGCATATGCTGTCTTTTGAGTTTTTGATCTTAACGATTCTGACATGAGTGAGATAGAATCTCAGAATCCTCTTGAATTGCATTTCTTTTTTTTTTGAGCCATATTTTTTTCCTTTATTTTTTATTTCTTCAAGTTACATCTCAATCGCAGTCCCCTCCCTATTCCCCCTCCAGTCCCATCCTCTCACCCTCAACCCCCCATCCTCTTCCCTTTTTTTTTCTTTTAAGTTTAAGGTATATCTTATTTCCCCCTACAGTTTCCCCTTTCAGTCCAACAAATGGCTCTTTCTCTTATAATAACAAATACAATACAGTATAACAGAGGTAATTAGGCAACAGTTATGAGGATTATATGGCTTAACGTACATTCCCAATGACCAGTCCATATGTATTTGGTACTTGAATTTAACATTCTACTATCTAAACATCTCCATGAGTTTAAAGGTCTATATCTGACTCAACATTCATACTAACTTGCAACACAATTTTAAAAGTATCTTCTTAGATCTATAACACTCTCTTGACTCCTAAACAACTCAAAATTAAATTATGAGACTCTAGCTATCTGTTCTTCAACCACCTCAGAGACCTGAGAGGGATAAATATATCTGATTTTATAGGAAGTACACGGTCTGCAGCTTCCCAAACTAATAAATGACATACCTGTGGCTGCTTGGACAGTTCCCATTTTCTCTCCATACATTACAGCATCGATCTTCAGTCATTTGGCCCCATTTCTCTGACAGACATTGATTGTAGAGCAGGGGTTATGAAGGACTTACCTACCCTGTCTTGGCAGAGCTAGGCTGTCGACTTACCTGCTTCCAGGTTTTGTTCTTTTTGGACAGCATTCTGTCTACAGTTGGAGCAAGGGGCTTTTCCTACCAAGAGATAGGCTTGCGACTAATTCAATCATCTCCCACTGGAGATTCTTCGATGCTCATCTTCTACTTGGAGGAGAATAGGGGGTGCTGTCAGGAGTTGATATGTCTTGATATAAAAAAAATCTAAAGTTATGAAAACATCTTTGAATGCCATATTCTGCAGATCTCTTGAGGTTTTTGAAGAGGCCCTATCTATCTCTTATATTAGGGTAAGCAGATGTTGCTTGTCTCTTGCCGGTTTATTTCTGATTAGCTTAGAAAATAACTATAATAGGCTGTCATAGTACCTAACTGAATGACTGGCTTGCATAACCATTAGTTTGCATTTCTTAATCATCCTAAACAGTTTATGACAATTAGTAGTAAAAGGCCAAAACATCACATTTCATTTTTTTCTTTACCTCCTAACCCTTCCATCCCATTTCTCTGGGGTGGGGTGCCCTTATATAACACTCCCTCATCTCACTTGAGAGGTCGTATGAGGGCCAAGAGCCTCTTCATTCATTGGGGATCTACAAAGCAGTACCATCAGTGAAAAGTGTCTCATTGCCCAGGAGAGAGAACTACTAAACAAACAAACCAATAAGCATACAATAGATAAAAAAGACTAAAAAATAGAAAAAAAATATAACTTGACAATTAAATATGTTGAGTATTTCTTCAAGTATCTCTCAGCCATTTTAGATTCCATTTTTGTGAATTCTCTGTTTAGATCTGTACCACATTTTTTGATTGAGTTACTTGGTTTGTTGGTGTTTAATTTCTTAAGTTCTTTATAATTTTGGATATTAGCCCTCTGTCAGATGTGGGGTTGGTGAAGAACTTTTCCCAGTCTGTAGGCTGCCATTTTGTTCTAGTGACAGTGTCCTTTCCCTTACAGAAGCTTTTCAGTTTCATGAGGTCCCATTTATTGATTGTTGGTCTTAGGGCCTGAGCTATTGGTATCCTGTTCAGGAAGTTGTCACCTGTGCCAAAGAGTTTGAGGCTTTTCCCCACTTTCTCTTCTATTAGATTTAGCATGTCTGATTTTATGTTAAGGTCTTTGATCCACTTGGACTTAAGTTTCGTGCAAGGTGATAAATATGGGTCTATTTGCATTCTTTTACATGTTGATATCCAGTTAGACCAGCACCATTTCTTGAAGATGCTGTCCTTTTTCCATTGTATGGTTTCTGCTTCTTTGTCAAAATTAAGTTACTGTAGGTATGTGGGTATATTTCTGGGTCTTCAATTTGATTCTATTGATCAACTTGTCTGTTTCTATACCAGTACCATGCTGTCTTTATTACTATTGCTCTGTAGTATGGTTTGAAATCAGGGATGGGGATTTCTCCAGATGTTATTTCATTGTTCAGGACTGATTTAGCTATTCTGGATGTTTTGTTTTTCCATATGAAGTGGAGGGTTATTCTTTTGAGGTCTGTAAATATTGTGTTGATATTTTGATGGAAATTGCATTGATTCTGTATATTGCTTTTGGCATGGTCATTTTCATTTTTATAATGATAATCCTACCTATCCATGAACATGGGAGTTCTTTCCATATTCTGATATTCTCTTCAAATTTTTTCTTCAAGGACTTGAAGTTCTTGTTGTATAGTTCTTTCACTTGCTTGGTTAGAGTTACCTCCAGGTATTTTATATTATTTTTGGCTATTGTAAAGGGTGTTGTTTCTCAGTCCATTTATCTTTTGTGTAAAGAAGGGCTACCAATTCACCAAAGGGTACAGGAACATAGACTTTGTTACCTGTCAATGAGAGACTTTGCCCTAGTGTTGCTTCCTTGTTTGCCCCCAGTGTATGAGGAGTCTCTTGGCCCACATATGACTGCTGAACTGGGGCTGGGAACTGATATATAGGGACACTATACTCTGGAGGAGTGGAATGGAAGAGAGAGGGGAAGAGGGTGGGACTGGTTGGGGTGGAAAGAGGGCACTGTGATGGAGATATAACCTGAAGTAATAAATAAACATAAAAAAATGGCTACCATTTTTTTTAAGTTAAATTTGTATCCAGCCACATTGGAGAGTCTATCAGCTGTAGGAGTTCTCTGGTGGAACTTTTGAGGTCACATATGTACACAATCATATTGCTGCAAATAAAGATAATTTGACTTCTTCCTTTCCAATTTGTATCCCCTTGATCTCCTTTTGTTGTCTTATTGCTCTGGCTATAACTTCAAGTACTGTGTTGAAAAAGTATGGGGAGAGTGGTCATCTTCACCTTGTCTCTGAATTTAGGGGAAATGCTTTAAGTTTCTTTCCATTTAATTTGATGTTGCCTACAGATTTGTTTTATATAGCCTTTATTATTCTAGGTATGGTCCTTGTATACCAGTTCTCTCCAAAACTTTTAGCATGAAGGGGTATTGGATTTCGTCAAATGCTTTTTCAGCATCTAATGAGATGATCATGTGGTTTTTTTTTCTTTAGGCTTGTTTATATGGTGGATTATGTTAATGGATTTTTGTATGTTGATCTGCTCCTGCACTCCTGGTATAATCATGGTGTATGATACTTTTGATGTGTTCTTGGATTCAGTTTGCAAGTATTTTATTGAGTATTTTAGCATCTATGTTCATGAGGGAAATTGGTCTGAATTTCTTTTTTTTTCTTTTTTTTAAATACTCATTTATTACTTCAGATTGCGTCTCCATCACAGTGTCCTCTTTCCACCCCTCTCAGTCCCACCCTCCCACCCTTTAAACCCTATCCCTTCCATCCCACTCCTCTGGAGTGGAGTGTCCCTACATAACAGTCTCCCACCCAAGTTCACCAGTCATAAGAGGGCCAAGAGCCTCCGCATGTACTGGGGGCCTACAAGGCAACACCATTAGGGCAAAGTATCTCACTGACAGGAAAAAAAGTCTATGTTCATATTCCCTTTGGTGCATTCTTTGTAGTATAGTTATCCTGTACTATATAGCTAAAATCCAACAATAAGTGAATAGATGCCATGTGCATCCTTCTGGGTCTGGGTTAGCTCACTCAGAATGAGGTTCTCTAGTTCCATCCATTTGGCTGCAATTTGCATGATTTCATTGTTTCTGATAACTGAGTAGTATTCCATTGTGTAGATGTACCACAGTTTTTTAATCCATTCTTCCGTTGAGGAACATCTGGGTTGTTTCCAGGCTGCTATGAACATAGATGAGGAAACTTCCTTGTGATTTAATGAGGAATCATTTGGATGTATATCCAGAAGTGGTATGGCTGAGTCCCAAGGCAGAGCTATTCCAAGTTTTCTAAGATATCGCCAGACTGACCTCCACAGTGGTTGCACAATCCTGCACTCCCACCAGCAATGGAGGAGTGTTCTCCTTTCTCCACAACCTCGCCAGCATGTGCTGTCCTTTGAGCTTTTGATCTTAGCCATTATGACAGGTGTGAGATGGAATCTCAGAGTCATCTTGAGTTGCATTTCTCTGATGATTAAGGATGCTGAGCATTTCTTCAAGTGTCTTTCAGCCATTAGGGATTCCTTCTTTGTGAATTTTCTGTTTAGCTCTCTTCCCCATTTTTTGATTTGATTATTTGGTTTCTTGGCATTCAATTTCTTGAATTCTTTGTTTTTTTTTTCCTTTATTTTTTATTTCTTCAAGTTACATCTCAATCGCAGTCCCCTCCCTATTCCCCCTCCAGTCCCACCCTCCCACCCTCAACCCCCCATCCTCTTCCCTTTTTTTTTCTTTTAAGTTTAAGGTATATCTTATTTCCCCCTACAGTTTCTCCTTTCAGTCCAA
>CAJQZJ010000518.1:1622424-1656661 GCA_907164525.1 Lophiomys imhausi | reverse complement strand
GGTGTGTTATGTAGAACATGAGTCAAAGAATACAATAGTAATTGCAAGAAATATCCTCCAACTCCCAGAAGTAGACATTTAATGATAGGATGATTTCTGTACAATTCTCATATGAGTGGACTACTGGCTGAAACCTGTACAGGATTCTTATTCTGGGAACAAGCACCATTTAATAACATGAAAAATGTTTTGATAAGTAGGAAGCAAGAATGATCAAAGAAGAAGTTGTCATCAGTTAGCACTCTACAAATCAATGTTTTATTCAACTAAGCAAAACAATCAGATAAAAAGAATTGCTAAACTACAATGATGGCTGAAATAGAGGATCTGGCATAGTATGTGGTACTTCAGTAAGTACTCACACAACAAAATAAAATTGTCACGCATTAGCTAATATGGTAGTGGTGCTGATATGCTTTCCTATAGGTAAACATACCTTAACTTTGTTAAAGGTATGAAATCTTGCACCAGAGTAAGCACTTCAGTAGGAAAGAAATCACAATATACACTATAGTAATTTTCCAAAAGAGTGATAATAGGATGTTACACAAGATATACAGACAGGCTTGATATGTATATATCAAGCCAATTTGAAGGAGAGATATAAATCATGTCTAAAGCACAAATGTCTTTGTTGTTATTTCTTCTTAAATGTAAACTTTGCATAAAGGGAAAAGAAAACATCAGTGAATCAAGCCTTAAATATTACTCCTACAGGAAATTTCAACAATTTACTAGGAATATACCAAGTCAAGCCGTATAGCTAACATTAAATATAGATCTAGCAACAGACATTCTCATAAAGGAGTCAAATTTATGAGCCAAGTTGCTCTTTAAAGGTGAATGAACTTCAGTCTTGACTATAGTATCTCCCTAACTAGCAAACACCCTCCCCCCCCATGTTAATTTTGTTTGTTGTCAAAATAAGAATCCTGCCAGCATCTTAGCTAGCAATGGACCCTGGTGTCAATGTCATATGGATATCATGTGACTACCACATTTATAAATGAAATGTGGCTCATTCTTCAACTGCCTCTAATCAATACTTCCAGAATTTATATTCTGTAAACATCCTCACTTTGCATCTAAACAAATAATTTCATCATAAGCTAGTTCTCAGTAAAAACTACAATAAGTTTTCACAATATATTATGGGAGCTCTGGCTATTCAGTTCTAAATAATGGCTCCTTTTGCTGGACAAGTAAATTGAAATTGATTTGTTTCAGCAGCATATGCTGGAACACACAATGCCTGCTTACAACAAGCCTATTGACTTCTGCAAACACTACTCCAGTTTGCTTCCTCAAGGACTCCCTGCAGGATTTTTAAATCATCCTATTTCTCTCCCCTAACCCCCAGAACAAAGCATCCATTTAAATAAGGATTCTACACAATGTATCCTAAAAAATCAGTGTGAATGAGTTTTCTTTGAAATCAACTGAGCAGAGCCCAAGGTGAGGAGAGAGCCCTCTGATGAAAGAGTCAAAAAGAAGACACAGGCTAAAAGTCAAATCAACTGCTTCTTATAAATCATAAGGAGAATGGAGAAGAGGGCAGGAAGAGATTGATATCTTCTGTACCATACCTTCATCCTTTTCCCTTTGGGACAATGCTATCCTTGAGACAATCAAAGATACAGGGGCAGACTCATGGGATATTACTCTTCTCCAGAGGTACAGTTACAAGCAGTGAAGGAAACAGTTCAGGCAGGTAGATAATGGCTCCCAAAGATGCTACATACAAAACCCATGCTGCTTCTCATGCTCTTAGTCACTCAGGAGGGAGTCCTGGCCACTTGGAAAAGGAACCTGATTCTTTCCTAGCTTCAGAGGAATCTCAGATTGAATCACAGGCAACATAGAAGTTTCATTGTAGGGAGATGCATCTGAGACCAGAGTCGGCAAGAATGACCTTCCATTATTACCTCCTGGGATACTGTTAGTATAGCATCCACAAAAGCAGCCATCCTTGCTCAGTCTAGGACATCTCTGTGGATTTTTATCCAAGAGGGTTTCCCAAAGGTTATTTCTGTTATATATTCTTTGCCAATTTGTAGCATACTGTTTGCACAGCAGGATAGGTATTCTCATTTCTATTTTATGATATGTTAAGTAAGGCCAACAAAAGAACAAAAATTTCCCAAAGAGCCAAAAGTTTATAATTGACACTCCAAAAATTTGAACTCAAGTCTTATAACTTTAAATCAAGAGCCTTCCTTCAAAATACTTATACACTCAATCATTTATTTTTTATATTCAACAAACATATATTGAGTGCCGACTTTGTGGCAGGCAGTAGGAGCTCTCAAGTTCAGTTTACAATTCACCTTCAGTAACAACTCTTAGAGTTAAGACAGAATCAATGTGAAGGTCTGCATATATTAATTCTGGGTTCTGAAATTCTTTTCATGAAAGTCCAACAGGTTATTTTTCATCCCAGCAGAAACCGTTGTCCCATGAATCAGCACACTTTTCTCATAAGCCTAATGTCTGTCAAGATGTCTCTTGAGCATTACTTGCTACCAATATGTCTTAAATAGAAAACTGTCACTCACCAGACCTTCAAATAGGAAGACCTTCTGAAGATTTCTGTTCAAGTACAGGGCTACTACAGGGTGACCCCAGAACACTCATGAAAAGGGCACAAATCTCTCACATTTCAAAACCCAGAAGTGTCTCTTGGCTAACTGGAGCCACCTATTTGAGGAACCTTTATTTAGTACTAGCTCCTCATCCTGCTCTTCTGTGCTTCTGCTATTACTACCTCCCCATTCCCTAGAGGCTTTTATGCTGAGGAGCACAACTTCCTTGCCTTTTCTGAGGGCCCTGTGCCTCAAAAATGCACAGTACACATGTGAGATCTCAAAGCAAACAAATGATAAGAAAGATTACAGATGGAAGAAGGGGGAATTTTGGTCCATGCTTAATCCACAGCCCAAGAATAGGACATCTGTCACTTACAGTTTTGGACAGTGAAATGAATACAGGGGATGATTTTCATGCTGTGGGGATATATTGTAGGCATTTGAAAGGGCAAAGAAAATCTATCCTGTAAGTCTTTGGCCTCAAAAATTCAAAAAGGACAAAGTCCACAATTACTGACTCTTTGTAACTCTTTTATTCCCACAACATACCAGACATCATCCTTGGATAGCTTCTAGATGAAATCTACATTTATAGTTGAACTTTTGTCAGTGTGGTCTCCACTGGCATATAGGCTTATAAACAAAATCCAGCTTACTTCACTTCTAGTTTATTCAAGGTCTGTCTATGTCCTTGTATTTCAGTGGAAGTTACTGTCTTACAAGGCTTATTGACATCCATTTGGCCCATCTCCTCACAGTTTTATATACCGTTTAGAAGCTTCCCTTCCCCTCCCCCTCCCTGGCAATATTTGAAAAGGTTGGTTTTCCCATAAGATCAGAGTAGACATCTCACTTCTCATTCTGATTTTAGGATCTTAGCAAGAGCTTCAAAAATATACTAGTGAGATACTCATTGGCTGCAAAGCCTTTGAGCCTTTCCACATGGATCAATTGGTAAGAAAATGCCTTACAGCTGGTCAGAATGGTGTTCTTTCCTAGTGTGGTGACTTCTTACCAAACTCTCTATTTCTAGCATGATGCAGGTCATCATCTCTTCACACTGGAGTTACTGAATTTGGCATTTGTGTGCCATAAACGTTCTCTTCCATTTGCTCCTTCCCATGTAAGACTGTAAGATGATTTCATCTGAAAGAACAGATTTCCATGTGGTATTGCTCTGCTCAAACTCTTCCACTAGGTCTTATTAATAGAGCAATGCCCAATATCCTCAGGCCCACATTCCCATGAAATGTGTCTATCCTACCTACCCACGTCTATCATCATTTGCTTCTAAAATGAGCACTTTGTCCTACAGTCACCAGCTTTTTCTTGTCCTGGGCATATGACATGCTTTCTCTGTCTTCAGTTAATTATAGAGTATTTTTCCTTCCCGGAATCACAGTATGTCCTTACCTCTCTTTGTCTACCAAACCTCACCATATCATGTCCCACTCAAGAACCACTCCTTTCTTATAGCCTTCTCTCATTGTCCAACCCATGCCACAGAAGGATATATAACCTTTCTCAGTTGTATGCAATCAGAGTCTATATTTTAAAGAAGATCTTTGGTGATTATATTTACATTAGAGATGGAGAGATTCTATTGTAAACACTCTAAGGTCTCCCAATAAAAGACACTTAAAATTTCTGAAATTATGACAACTAACTTTCCTTTACCTTTACCCCAATCCCTCATATTTCCTCTCTTGTGCTACAAATTCCTTCTAGCTTGTGGAGAAAGACAGCAAATAGGAAACTTTGTATCTCCCCAACCACATACACCCACAACCTCTACTTCCCATCATTTATGTTTCATTAAGGACATATATTTCCTAGGTATGATTTAGTCTGGCCTTCCTACTCTAGGATCACAAGTTTTTCTCTTGAATTTTGTAGTCAGCTAGTTGTAAGTAGAGTCATTTACATTGAAAATTCTCCTCTGAAGAAGTAACATATTGGGCCTACAAGCCTTGGACTATGGGGCAGGGAAGTTGTCACTAGGCAAGGTTAATTTTCTGTACATACAATGGACAATTATCTTTGGGTAGTACCTTCAGTAGTAGAGGGACAAACTGGAAATACTTAAGGTGCGTGGGTTGTACAGGATGTTTTGGGGTTGGCCTGTCTGCTAGATGTTGGTATGCACAGCTTTTCTTATATACCTCACAGGTCTAGACACCAAACGGTAATCACATTGGAAAAACTTGACCAATTCCATATGATATCACTGAACAGAAGAAATCCAAAAACTTAAAGATGAGTTCAGGATCTGAAAATTCCTTTAACACCTTGCTGTCTCTTTCTAGTTCTCTGTCTGTTTTTCTGTCTCTCTTTTTCTCCCTCCATCTCTCCCATCCACACTTATTTACTATCCATTCATTCTCATTGTCTCCCCTTCCCTCCTTTTTGGCTTCTAATGTTTTGGATTTGTTAAAAAAAAAAAAAAACTTTCCTTGGAAGAAAACTGGTAGCAATATCCAAATCAAGAAAGGTACAATTCCAAACTGGAGAGATGTCTCAACTGTTAAGGATAGGCTCAAAATAAAAAATATAATAAAAACGTAACTCCTTTATTCTATTCCATTGCTCTCATTACTTCATTAAACCTAATTCAACTATAGTTCATTACTCATCTGAACAAATTGTGGAAAGTCAGTTTGAATTATGAACTCATGTCTGTGTGCCAAAACTGGATTTCTATTCATTTATTCAACACCATCATAAATTTTAAGACATGAACATTGTATATAAGACCTTATACGACTTATCACAAAAAGGAAAAGACCTCAGAGATGCACACCCATCATTAATTTTATTACACAGAACTAGTGTGTGATCTGAGTTTCCAAACACGATCCTTATAGAATCAGAGTAGCCTATGTAGCTAAATTGTTCTGTCTGTTTTGAATTTTACAGTGTTCTACTATTAAAGCAACCTTGTTTTCTAAAACCATAACAAAAGTTTCAGTTTGATTCACATTGCAATAAATAAAACATTGAATTCAAAACAAGTATAATGACTTGTAAGTTAAGTACTTTTATATAGCAATGTTATATTTAAAACAATAGCTGAAACAATTAATTGCCCAGATCCTCTCCTTGTTTAGGGGCCATTGGATAGGATAGTCAGTGATTTGAGCATCTTGGTTTTAGAACAGTCCTCTGCACTCTACTCTTGGACTGCTTGATTTTCCACAGCATCTTGTTAACCTGGCTGCTATTTGCAGCTGCTGTCAAAAACATGATCCTTGGGAGACACCAAGGGCATTTCCTGTCTTATTTACAAAGTTACACAAGGCATCTCTAGTGACATTAAACTTGGATGCCTTTAAAAGATTTTCCACTGAGACTCTTTTTTTTTTAATTGTCTCTGATTATCACATCCAGTAGCACATTCTGTAGCCACTGAAAGCCTGGTCCTCTCCCAAGTGAAAGGTCTGGCACAAGGTTCAGACCTTCAGGTTAAACATCAGACATGACCAGACTTGAAGTCCCCACATGCAGAAGTTCTGACTATTGATGTGGCCAGGAGATTATTCAAGGTGGTTAATACTTCAAAAGGCAGACCATGTATTTAAGAAGGGAGATAATGAGCACCGTATCTGTAATTCTACAACCTGTATTCCAAAATGCCTCCTTTTAAATCTGTTCAGAAAATCATTCTGGATTCTATGAGGGTTACAAAGACAAAGTTATAAGGTACATGAGCTTTGTCTCTCAAACTTTCTTCTGGCATTGTCATTCTGGAAATATATAATGCCCTTAGCCTGTCCACAAAACAAGCTTTTGCATTTGTTGCCTTAGCCTTAACTGGATCTTTACCTTGACATACTTCCTTGGCCTCTATTTTCCAAGTAGTTCTGAGCTTCCCTCATGGCCATGCTAACTCTGAGTACAATGTGATCAGTGCTGGAGCAGATAAGTAAATATACGTCTGTGTTGCATGTAAAGTTCAGTCAACATGGTGCCAACCTGAACTATTTCCTTTGTTACCTAGCACCTAGCTGACCATGCTCCCAAACTAAGTCCCTAACACTGATTTCCATCCATTCCCACCATGTGGCATCTAGTTGAGGTTAAAAACTAAAATAATCAAAGAAGGAGGAGGAAGAGAATGAGGAGGAGGAAGGAGAGAGTGAATTAAAAAGGAATAAAAGAAGAAAGGAAGAGAGGGTGGAAGTAAGAAAGTGTGGAGAGAAGAGATGAGAAACTTTACATTCGAGCCAGCCTGTTCTAAATCATGAGTTCCAAGCCAGCCAAGGCTATGTAGTAGGACCCTGTTGCAGAAAGGGGGTCAACAAAGAAAATGAAAACAAAGAACAAGGGAAGGTCTCAGAAAATTCCCATGCTGACCAACAGAACCAAGGTTCACAGGCCACATATTATCTTCTTGACTGTAAATCAGCAGTGCTACCTCCCCGTAAGAAGGGTAGTATATTGCCAACAGTAATTCATAATCCACTAGTAAAAGGTGAGGGTGGGCATAGAAATGGACAACAAAGTGTCTCTGTAAATGAACAAATAAACTGAAACAGGCAGAGCCCACTCTACCTAAAGCTTGACCCTCCCTGTCAACCATATCAAGATGTACTTTTACTATGTTTGTTGACATAACCCTATCTCTGTTCATATTGTCAAAAGAATAACTGAACCATTGTGTCAATATACATGAAAGTAAATATTTATAAGCAGAACAAACAATAAATGCCTGAGAGCAATAACCTTAGGAGCAACCAAATGTGAAACATCTAACACCATTGCCATTTGTTGTAGCTTTGAGTTGTAAATAAGTCCTTAAGATAAATTCCAATATCCTAATGGTATTATATTTGAAGTACAAAAGAGAATATTTAGAGACCCCCAAGGCAGTTCATTTCAAACAACTAAATTCTGCTTACTATTAATTAAAGATCCATGCATATGCTACTTTCTTTTAATAGCAACCTCTGAATCCAGCCATTTCTCAGTGATCCCTGTGATGTTGATCAGTCTTCCCAAGAGACTTCTCCTATCACCTCACATGCTCTTGGAAGAACTGCACTAGGGATGATATGCATCCCTGTGTCCAGCAGTTGCTGACAGTATGCAAATGCATGATAAGCAGAACTCACCCATGATAATGAGACTGCATCATGTTCAGCATTGTGATCAGCAATTGTTGCCCTTACAGAAACTAAAAGGGAGGCCTTGCTATCCTTCTCTCTGTCCCAAATCTTAAGCCAGCAACATGAGGGCTCCCAAATTTCCATTTCTACCTGTTCTTCTGGCACAGCAGGAGGATTCCTAAGCCATCATCACAAATATGAAAAAAAAAACATGGAACTGTGCTCCAACCTGAATTCTATCTAGCTATGTCACCTTGGGGACGTAATTTTTATCTTACTCTCAATATCCTGATACTTGGTGTCCTAAATTTATCATTTTAATAAAATGAAAGTAAAGAAGATCAAGGGAACTAGAATTTATACACCTCTTAGCATGTACTAGACCCTGTGCTCCAAGCTATTTATATCAATTATTCCTTTAATCTTCTCAAGTAGTTATTACAATGCTGACTCTAGAGATAAGGAATATTAGGTTCAGTGAGGTTATATGACTAGCTCAAATCCACAAAGCTTATGAGTGGTAGAAGAGAGATTTTCAAACAGGTCAGTTTATGGTTACTGCATTGCTTCCAGGGACTTGGCTCAGATATCCTTAAGGCTCCTTCCAGCATTAATAATTTATGAGTCTATGAAATCTTATCATGTACACAGCTGCCTACTCCACATATTTTAGGTGCCATGTCCATAAACATTTGTGAAAAGAAGAAGATTGGGTATTATAAATGAGAGATATAGGGCAATGAGTAGTTGGTGCCTGAGTTTAGCTGTAAGGAAATGAAAGAAAAGAAATCTAATTGTGCTTTAGAATCTCATTAAAGGCTAACATCCAGTTATAAGTGAATAGATGCCATGTGTATTTTCCTGGGTCTGGGTTAGCTCAATCAGGATGAGCTTTTCTAGTTCCATCCATTTGGCTGCAAATTGCATGATTTCTTTGTTTCTGACAGCTGAGTAGTATTCCATTGTGTAAATGTACCACAGTTTCTGTTGTTGTTGTGGTTGTTGATGTTGTTCTTTTGGGATTTTTTTGTTTTTGTTTTGTTTGGATACAGCCTTGTTCATGCAGCTTCCTCCACCCAAGATGTTCCTTTATGACCTGTCATCTTTCGAATGAACCACAATACTCACAGTCAGATCATGTTTGCCTTTTCTTTGTCACAGGCCCTGACATAATTCCCATGAACAAATATATATCATTTCCCCAGATCTAGGACATAATTTTACCATAATAACTACTGTACTTGCTTGTATACCTATTTGTTGGTCCAAATAGATATGACACGTCCTAAGGATAGTGACCATGCATGACACACTGAGATAATTCATTCTTAGTAATGATTCACTGAATTTATAAATAGGTAGGTAAATGGATAGATGTGTAAAGAAGTAGATTAAAGAATGAAAGAACAGAGAAAGAATGGTGACTATACCAACAAAAACAAGACATGGCACTTTTCATATTCACAGTATATTGCACTGCATCAAGGTTTACAAGCCACTTTAAAACCTTATATCTTATTTTTCCCTGATGAAACTATGAGGAAGAAAAGGCAATCAGATTACATTACCCCCTCAGGACTAGAATTCAGATTATCAGAATTATTCCCAATTATACCATAGCAGTGGTAACCAAATGCTATGAAAACAGAAAATAATTTCTTAATAGATGATTTTTCTCTTTTATGACCTTTTCTCCCTAAATCAACTTTCTCCATCCTTTTGGTTAGAAGCCACTTCTGCAATGCCATTTTACATTTTGACTCTGAGGTTCAGCACAAAGTCAGGTCAAGGCTCCCTGGCCTTGTCAGCATAGAATACAGCAGTCCAGGGCACAGGAGAAACTTCAAATGTTAAAAGGCCTATTTCAACTCTCATCAGAAAATCAAATACATAACTCTAAAAATATCCCCTGTGATCTATGCATGTAACCATGGTGTCTGACAAATTCAATTAAATCTGTCATACATCATTCTCCACAGTGTTATTGAGAGAGACATAGTAGTATCGAATTTTAATTATTCAGCTCCTATTGATCCCACCATAATCTGGTGAGAATCATTTACAAACTGACAGTCCCTTCAGGAGACAGCAACTGTTATCTAATTATAAATCTCATAGTGTCATTTGATAAAAGGTAAAATTTTGTCTTCCCCTCAAATGAGATAAAGAAAACAAAAGCCCCAATTTTTGTTAACAGATTCTCATATACAAACCAAAACACTACACAGACCTTTCTTAAGCTTATCTGAGAATGGAGCCTGTTTTGTGGCACCACTCAATTCTGGTTCTATAGTATCCACAAAATGAGTATGTGGTCACTGTTGGCATAACCTCTAATAGCTTATGTAGTAGGATCTCTTGATCAACCCTCCCTCATTCCCTACTGTCATCACCAATCTTCTCAATGTTCAGCTGAAAGACTTTGGTGCTCTAAGTTATGTTCTTTTTGTTGGTATAATCAATAAAAATAATGCCTGCATTCTTTGAGGTATCCCCAGAGCATCCATACAGAAGAGTGGGGAATGGGGAAATTTGAAGTCCCTGGCAGACAGATGGAAAGACAAGGAGAAAAGAATCATTTCAAGGTACAATTGAGTTTGTACTATCAAAAAATGGTCCAAAATGGTAAATCATT
Source organism: Lophiomys imhausi (assembly GCA_907164525.1). Taxonomy (NCBI): domain Eukaryota; kingdom Metazoa; phylum Chordata; class Mammalia; order Rodentia; family Muridae; genus Lophiomys; species Lophiomys imhausi. The sequence continues at coordinate 1,646,336 of CAJQZJ010000518.1, read as the reverse complement.
GTGGTAGTTTCCCTACTTGCTAAATCCATTCTGTCTGTCCTCTTTCTCCTTCAAAGTCAACATGTATTTGTGTGTGTCTCTGTGAGTATAAAGTAAATACATATCTATGCCTAAAACTAAGGAAAGACATTATGAGGAGACCAGATTGTGAGGAAATTCCTAAAAACCTGAAAGTCAACAGATCAATCTAAATTGGGCAATATCAGCGTAGGGCATGTACAAATTAAGTACCAAGCTGTTTTCACAAAAGTTAAGAACAACAAAAAAGGAAAGTCCACTTTTGAAAGCCAGCGAACCTGAGGAGGAACTTGACACAGAGAAAAACAACATGGTTGCTTAAAAGGTCAGGGAAGTGATTACAGCAGTCAAGCTCTGTGTATCCCCTTGTCCTTTCCTTACCGTGAGTCAAACAACAGCAATGGGGATGCCAAGTTTCATACAAATGCACAATAGTGTCCTTGGAGTCTGTTAACTTCCAAGAGGAGAGAGGGTGGTTATGTCCTGATTGCACATGGTGAAAATGCTCTCCAAACAACACATTCAAACTATTTCTAGATAATTTCTACACACACAGAAAGCAGTGCAAGTATGTCATGGGGAATAGCATAAACAGACGCATCAACAAATGAAACAAGCAATCTTGCCTAGAAAGATAATTTCAAAATCGACAATCACAAAATATTTGGGGACCACTAGTTATAATGAAGGACAAGGCTTTTCATTAGCAATGACAGATAAAAATATGGTGAAAGAAGAAGGTAATACATCAACAAAGGCACAGTAGAAAGAATTAATAGGATATGCCAAGCTCAGGATGCAAGAGGCAGATAAGTCTGGAGGAGAACAGTGGAGCCATATTGTGGAGGATTGCAGATACCAAGTAGAGCCATTTAGATTCTATTCTGTCAGCAATGAGAATGGAGATAGTGACAGTTTATGAGGAGAAAGGTGACATGACAACAGCTGTGCTTTAGAAGATAACTCTAATGGGAACATAGAGTGTAGATAGTCATAGAAAGAGTAGAGCCATTTAAGTATCTGCAACAGACTAAAGCTTAGACATTAAAGTCTAAGATAGTGACACTAGAAGAGAAAAGAATCAAATGAGATATGTTAAAGCATCTATAATTGATTAGGTTTAAAGATTAAAAAGAGGCCCTGTTACTGTTACTGCTACCGTTACATGTTATGCACTATTCAGTGATTTGGGGAACAGCAAAAGAGTTATTTTGGGGGTTTGCTTATTTTATTATCGTCGCTATTGTTTGATAGGGAGAAGTTCACTTGTGAGACAGTTTGAGTTTCAGATGCCTGCAGGGAATCTACATGAAAATAACTCATAAGCAGTTGGAAATTCAAATCTCAATTTTAGGAGAAACTTCAAAATAAAATACACACATTGTAAAAGCCTTGTTCCACAGTGGGTTAGATAACCTCCAAAGTGAATAACTGAGGAAGTAGGATGAAGTGACTAAGACGAAGGCTCCAAAAAAGGAACTTAGGAACTGATTCAATAGAAGCAGCAAATTGATTTTGGTTTGGGTTTTGTTTCTATAAATCCAAAGCAAATAAGTTGAGCAAATGATCATGGGAAAAAGTCACTAGGCACAAATTGTTGCACTAAAAGGTGTGTTCCCTCAACACATTCAGATGTTTTAACTGAACAATGTTGACAAAAAAGTGTATATTACATTTGGAGATACTCAAGCACAGAGAAGTAAACTTGTGTCCTCCAAAATCACACAGCCAGAGTGATAGAAAGGCTAGCAGCCAGTTCTTAGGCATGATAGCTTCAAGGATTCTTTTCTCCCCACACTGTGCCCTTAATCCACAATACTTTCTCCTACCATAGTTAACAACATTATTGCATCTGACAACTATAATTGTAGATATTTGGAGTGGTTGAGATTGGTGTAACAGATTCAAAGCTTGTGTATTTAATCTGTACATTTACTAGCAAGGGGATCATGACAAGGATACTTCAAAACAATAGATACATTTTGAAATCATTTGGTTTTCCTCTTGTAAACAAATCTTAAACAAAGATCACATTTTTAACTCATATGTGAAATTTAACTTTAAAAAGAAATGAAAATACAAGATTTATTACTACATAAGTGGAAGCAGACCAGGGAAAGCAGATGAGGAAAAACACATATGGGCAATATAAGCAAATTTTAATGATATACATATATGAAAATATGAAACAAATATTTATTAGTAAATATGCAATGACTAAAGCTTGGGGGTTAATTTATATTTTAAATCCAGATCATTTACAGGAACTCTTGTACTCTTAAAAGTGTTCTATGCAAAATAGATGCTTCTAAATTTAGTCTTTTTCTTCCCTTCCTTATTGTATAATTTCTAAGATATATTTTTGTCTTAGTTGGTGTTACTTACTACTGATGCGATGAAACACTATAACCAAAAAGACTTAGGGAGAAATGAGTTTATTTCATTCACAATTATATATAAAAGTTCATCATAAAAAGCAATGAGGGCATAAACTAACATAGGGCAGGAATCTGGAGTCTATGGAGGAGTGCTATTTACTGCCTTGTTTCTCTAGACTTGCTCAGCATATTTTCTTTTTTTAGGTTTCTTTTGTTTGTTTGTTTGTTTGTTTGTTTATTACTTCAAGTTATATCTCCGTAACAGTGGCCTCCTTCCAACTCTCCTAGTTCCAACCTCCCACCTTCTCCTCCCTCTCCCACCCATCCCACTCCTATAATGTGGAGTGGCCCTACATATCATCCCCTCTCATTTCAAAGGTCATATGAGAGCTAAGAGATTCCTCTTGCACTGTGTGCCTACCTGGTACCACCCCTAGGGCAAATTGTCCCATTAATAGGTAACAAAGTCTATGTTCCTGATTCTTTTGGTGTGTTGGTTGTAGGATAGTTATCCTGTACTATATGGCTAAAATCCAATTATAAGTGAATAGATGCCATGTGCATCTTTCTGAATCTGGGTTAGCTCACTCAGGATGAGCTGTTCTAGTTCCATCCATTTGGCTGCGAATTGCATGATCTCATTGTTTCTGATGGCTGAGTAGTATTCCATTTGTAAATGTACCACATTTTTTTATCCATTCATCGATTGAGGGATATCTGGGTTGTCTCCAGTTTCTAACTATTACAAATAAGGCTGCTATTAACATAGATGAAGATACCTCCTTGTGCTTTGGTGAGGAATCATTTGGATGTCCAAAGCCTTGCCAGCATGTGTTGTCATTTGAGTTTTTGATCTTAGCCATTCTGACAGGTGTGAATGGAATCTCAGAGTCATCTTGTGTTGCATTTCTCTGATAATTAAGGATGTTGGGCATTTCTTAAAATGTCTCACTGCCATTACAAATTCCTCCTTTGTGAATTCTCGGTTTAGCTCTGTTCCCCATTTTTTTGATTGGATTATTTGGTTTATTGGTGTTTAATTTCTGGAGTTTGTTATAAATTATGGCTATTGGTCCTCTGTTGGCAGATGGTTTTGTAAAGATTGGGTAAACCCAATCTGTATGTTGCCATTTTGTTCTAATGACAGTGTGCTTTGCCTTACAGTAGCTTGTCAGTTTCATGAGGTCCCATTTATTGATTGTTGGTCTTAGAGCCTGAGCTATTGGTGTTCTGTTCAGTAAGTTGTCTCCTGTCCCAATGAACTTGAGACTTTTCCCCACTTTGTCTTCTATTAGATTTAGTGTGTCGGGATTTATGTTAAGGTCTTTGATCCATTTGGACTTAACTTTTGTACAAGGTGATAATATGGGTCTAATTTCATTATTTTACATGTTGACATCCTGGTGTACCAGCACCATTTGTTGAAGATGCTGTCCTTTTTTCGTTGTATGGTTTTGCTTTTTTGTCAAAAATTAAGTGACTATAGGTATGTGGGTTCATTTCTGGATCTTCAATTCAATTCCATTGATCCACTGTTCTGTTTCTATACCAGTACCATGCTGTTTTTATTACTATTGCTCTGTAGTATAGCTTGAAATCTGGGATGGTGATAACTACAGATTGTAGTTATCTGGCTTGGCAGAGGAGCAGGCAGCCTGGCCCAAGTGCCTTAACCAGTTGCCTAACTTATCCTCGAGAAAGAGCCCTTGGGACCAAGGGTGGCCTACACCACTTGTAACCTAAACTCTGTTAATTAATATGTTATATTAGGCTGGTAGAATTACTGGCAGCTTGGCGGGAGATTCGCCTGGGCTCAAGGGGAGTCTGGGAGTCTGGAAGTCCAACGGCCCAGAACTGCTTAGACTGAGGGCCTATAAACCGCCGCAGTCTTTTTCCCAATAATTAAACACACCAAGACCTTTTAATGTTTTAATACTTAGCCCTTAACTGGTCAGACTCTCAATTAGCTACTCTAAATTAACCCAGATCACCTAATCCCAAACCACTATGTGCCTAAGAGTACCTTCCAGCATTCTCCAGCCGTCTGTCTCCTTCTGTGTCTCCCAGCGGAAAGAGAAAGAGTCTGTGTGTGTGTCCAGAGATCCTGTTCTGATCTCAGGAAGTCCCGCCTTCCTATACTATTTCTGCCCAGCTAATTCACCATAAGCGACTTTTATTAACCAATCAAGAGAATGCCTCAGAAGGGGCAGTAACCAGATCTCAGCATTGAATTCAATGTATCAGAAACAATATTAGACCTTCCCTCAACACATTTCCATAATTTTTTATTGTGTAACAAACTTCTGGGTTAGAGGAGAATCTGGGAGCCAGGGAGTCCAAAGGCCCAGGACTGCTTGGACTGAAGGCCTATAAGCTGCTGCAGTCCTTTCCCCAATCATTAAATACACCAAGACCTTTTAATGTTCTAAGGGTTATCCCTTGGCTGAGCAGAGTATCAATTAGCTACTCTAAGTTAACCTGGATCACCTAAACCCAAATCACCATGTGCCTGTGATTACCTTCCAGAGTTCTCAATGATGTCTCTCTACTTCTGTGTCTCCCAGCAGAAAGAAGGATCCTCTCTCTCTGAAGCACAGGGTTCCTGTTCTAATCTCAGGAAGTCCCACCTTCCTATACTCTTTCTGCCCAGCTAATTGACCACCAGTGACTTTTATTAACCCATCAAGAGAATGCCTCAGAAGGGATGGTAACCAGAACTCAGCATTGAAATAAACCTATCAGAAGCACTGATATTAGACCTTACCCCAATAATCCATGAGCACGGGAGATCTTTCCATCTTCTGCTGTCCTCTTCAATTTCTTTCTTCAAGGACTTGAAGTTCTTGTTCTACAGGTCTTTCACTTGCTTGGTTAGAGTTACTCCCAGGTATTTTGTATTGTTTGTGGCTATTGTGAAGGGTGTTGTTTCCCTAATTTCTTTCTCAGCACATTTATTTGTTGTATAAAGAAGGGCTTTTGATTTTTTGAATTTTTTTTTTAATCCAGCCACCTGCTGAAGGTATTTATCACCTGTAAGAGTTCTCTGGTGGAATTTTTGGGGTCACTTATGTATACTATCCGATTGTCTGCAAATAGGAACAATTTTACTTCTTTGTTTACAATCTGTAGCCCCTTTATCTCCTTTAGCTGTCTTATTGCTCTAGCAAGAATTTCAAGTACTCTTTTGAAGAGGTATGGTGAAAGTGGGCATCCTTGCCTTGTCCCTGAGTTTAGAGGAAATGCTTTAAGTTTCTCTCCATTTAATTTGATTATGGTGTTTACTGGCTTGCTGCATATCGCCTTTATTATTTCTAGGTTTGGACCATTTATCCCTGTTCTCTCCAGGACTTTTAGAATGAAGAGGTGTTGGATTTTGTCAAAAGCTTTTTCAGCATCTAGCGAGATGATCATGTGTCTTTTTTTTCTTTCACCTTGTTTATATGTTGAATTTCGTTGATGGATTTTCATATGTTGAACCATCCCTGCATTCCTGGGATGAAGCCTACTTGATCATGGTGTATGATACTTTTCATGTGTTCCTGGATTCCGTTTGCCAGTATTTTATTAAGTATTTTTACACCTATGTTCATGAGGGAAATTAGTCTGAAGTTCTCTTTCTTTGTTGGGTCTTTGTGTGGTTTAGGAATCAGGGTGACTGTGGACTCATAGAATGAGTTTGGCAGTGTTCCTTCTGATTCTATTTTATGGAAGAGTTTGAAGAGTATTGGTATTAGCTCTTTGATGGTCTGGTAGAATTCTGTGCTGAAACCATCTTGCCCTGGGCTTTTTTTTTTGGTTGGGGCATTTTTAATGACTGCTTTTTATTTCCTTAGGAGATATAGGACTGTTTAGTCTGGTAACCTGATCTTGATTTAACTTTGCTAGGTGGAATCTATCAAGAAAATTGTTCATTTCACTTAGGTTTTCAAATTTGGTGGAGTAAAGATTTTTTTTTTTAAAGTAGGAAATATTCTCTGGAGTTCTTCAATGTCTATTGTTATTTCTTACTTTCCTTTTCTGATTTTGTTGATTTGGGTTTTTTCCCCTCTGCCTTTTAGTTAATTTGGGGAATGGTTTGTCTATTTTGCTGATTTTCTCAAAGAACCATCTCTTGGTTTTGTCAAGTCCTTGTATTGTTCTTTTCATTTCTAAGTTGTTAATGTCAGCCCTAACTTTGATGATTTCCTGACTTCTGCTCCTCTTGAGAATGTTTGCTTCTTTTTTTTCCAGTTCTTCCAGCTCTGCTGTTAATTTGCTAATATGAGCTATCACAATTTTCTTTTTGAAGGCACTTAGTTCTATGAACTTTCCTCGTAGCATTGCTTTCATTGTGTCCCATAGGTTTGGGTATGTTGTGCCTTCATTATCATTGGATTTTAAGAAGTCTTTGATTTCCTTCTTTATTTCCTCCCTGACCCAGTAGTCATTCAGTAGAGAGTTGTTCAGTTTCCATGAATGTGTAGGCTTTCTGTTATTTCTGTTGTTGTGGAAGTCCAACTTTAATCCATGGTGGTCTGATAAGATACAAGGGCTTATTTCAATTTTCTTGTATCTGTTGAGTCTTGCGTTATGTCCAGCTATATGGTCAATTTTGGAGGAGGTTCCATGTGGTGCTGAAGAGAAGGTGTATTCTTTTGTGTTTGGGTGAAATGTTCTATAGATATGTTAGGTCCATTTGGTTCATAACCTCTGTCAGGCTCATTACTTCTGTTTGGTTTCTGTCTCGATGACCTGTCCATTGTTGTGAGTTGGGTGTTGAAGTCTCCCACTACTAATGTGTGGGGATCAATGTGAGGTTTAAGTTTAGAAGAGTTTCTTTTACAAATGTGGTTGCCTTTGTATTTGGGACCTACATATTCAGTATTGAAATGTCATCTTGATGAATTTTTCCTTTAATAAGTATGTAGTGCCCTTCCTTATCTTTTTTGATTAACTTCAGTTGAAATTCTATTTTATTTGATATTAGGATGGCTACTCCAGCTTGCTTCCTGGGTCCATTTGCCTGAAAAACCTTTTCCAAGTCCTTTACTCTGAGGTACCATCTGTCTTTGTTAATGAGATGTGTTTCTTGTATACAGCAAAATGATGGGTCTTGTTTATGGATCCATTCTATAAGCCCATGTCTTTTTATTGGGGCATTGAGTCCATTGTTGTTGATGGATATTAATGACCAAAGGTTGTTAGTTCCTGTTATTTTGATGTAGGTGGTGGTTGTGTGTTTCTTTTGGTTTAGCTTCAGTGGAATTTTCTTCTTCTTCTGTTTTCTTGGGTGTAGTTATCTTCTCTGGGTTGGAATTTTCCTTCTAGGAACTTCTGCATGGCTGGATTTGTGGAGAGATACCGTTTAAATTTGGTTTTGTCATGGAATATCTTGTTGTCTCCATCTATGTTGATAGAGAGTTTTGTTGGGTATAGTAATTTGGCTGGGCACCTATGTTCTCTTAGTGCTTATAGGATGTCTGCCCAGGCCCTTCTAGCTTTTAAAGTTTCTGAGGAGAAGTCAGGTGTAATTCTGATGGGTCTGACACTTGACCTTTTCTCTTATAACTTTTGATATTTTTTTCTTTGTTCTGTACATTTGGAGTTTCAATTATTATGTGGCAAGAGGAATTTCTTTTCTGGTCTAATCTGTTTGGTGTTCTATATGCCTCTTGGAATTTTATCAGCATCTCTTTCTTTAGCTTTGGGAAGTTCTCTTCTATGATTTTGTTGAAGATGTTTCCTCGACCTTGTAGTCAGGAGTCTTCTCTTTCCTCTATGCCTATAATTCTTATGTTCTGTCTTTTCATTGAGTCCTTGATTTTTTTGATGTTGTGAGTGAGAACTTTTTTAGATTTCTCTTGCTCTTTTATTGTTGTACTGATTCCTTCAATGGAATCTTCCATGCCTGAGATTCTGTCTTCCATCTCTTTTATCCTATATTTGATACTCATGTCTGTAGTTCCTGTTCTCTTACCTTGATTTTCCACCTCCAGGATTGTCTCTGCTTGTTTTTTTCTTTATTGCTTCCACATCCAATTTCAATTCTTGAACAACTGTACTTGTTTTATACATTTCGTGCTCCAATTTGCTTGTCTTTGACTGTACATCTTTCAAGTCTTTCAAATCTTTTATTGCCTTGTCTCTTCCCATTTACATTGGGCTGTGTTGGCTTGGAGGTCTCTAAGGTAATCTCCATTGCTTTCATTTGTAAAATTGAGGATTCTTTAATTTTTTTTCAGAGATTTAATTTCTTCTTATAAGGACTCTATCATTTTCCAAAGTATAGATTTGTCATCATTTTCATGTGTTTCAGCTGTGGTGGGATTGTCAGGGCTTCCTGTACTAGCATAGCTGAATTTTGTTGGAGTCCTATTTCCCTGACTTTTTTCAGCTCTATTGCTTTGCTGGCCTAAACCTTCTGGTTGTTTTTAGCTGTTTGTTCCTGGTGCCTTCTGGGCTTTGTATGAAGAAGGGAGCTTTGGTGTAGAGGCCGTATAACTTGGTGATCTGTAGCTCTCCACAGGCTGGATGGGGACTTGTGTGAGGGCTGGTTCTCAGTGTGTCTCCCAGAGCTCACCCCTTCCTGTTGTGTCCCAATTGGGAACTCAGGTCAGAGGTTGTGGTGGGATGTGCTATTTATGCCTTCAGGTTCCTGAGATCCAACTGGTTTTCTTAGAGATGTCAGTGCAGGTTTGCAGGCCACAGGCTGAAGCTCCTCTGCATCTTATGCATCGGCAATGTCTTCATGGTTCTCCCAAGCTGCCCTCAGAGGGTTCTCAGGTTCAATATGTGCCTTATAGCCTGAAGCACTGTGATCTTGTACAGCCCACATCACCCAGGCAATGAGCAATGATTTGGTGTTGTTTCACTGCTCCTGAGTCAGAGCTCTCTGTGTGTAGCCTAGATATTCAGCTGAGGGACAAGGAAGGTACAGTCAGGGAATTCTTATCTGGAATTCACACTCTGTCCACAGTGCTTGGATTCAGGGATACTCAGCTGCCTTTTCCTAGCCAGAATCACTGTGCTCCATTGCAGCTTTCCTGTGTTGACATGGCTTCTGGCAGTTTCCCTGTAGCTAGGGTGTCAGTACTGTGGTTGTGGTCCTTCCACACTCTTCTCCAGGGAGTTTCAAGATCAGCTGGTACCTCTCAGTCAAAAGTTCTGAGATCTAGAGGTTATAAACTGAGGTAGTAGACTGAGAGCCTTCCCAAATTGGGTGTGGGCAGTGAGTTCACAATGCATCTCCAGCACTGGGACTCGGGGATCTCAGTGGCCTTTAACCTGTCAGAGGCACTGTGTTCCAGTGTAGCCTGTATGGGTCTGCAGGGCTTCTAACAGATTCCCTGTAGTTATGGTGTCAGAACTGTTGGTATGGTCCTCCCAAGCTACACTTAGGGGTGTCCCAGGATCAGCCTTTGCCTCTCTGTCAGAAGTTCTGTGGTCCGGCAATGCTCACCCCCTTGGGTAGCATCCCCCATTCCAGCACCGTTTCACTGCTCTGGGCGGAGGTCTAGATGCACTAGACTGAGGCTGTAGACTGAGTGCCCTGCTGATGAGAGCACGGGCAGAGTTCCAATATGGAGTACACTCAGTGAGTCTCAGCCACCTCCCTGCCTGAATAGCAGTGTTCCAGAAAAGCCTGTCTGGGTGGGCAGGGGCTTCCACTAGACCCCCTGTAGTCAGGAGGTGGGGAGGGGGGACAGGAAGGGCAGGGAGTTAGAATTTGTATTCTATATCCTGCCCACAGTATGCTTGGGCTTAAGGAAGCTCAGCACCTGTCAGCTGGATCTCACCATTACCAGTCAGCCAGATGCCACCTTACTGAATATCCCAAGGAGAATGGCCCTTCATCTTACTGTAGTGGTTCTGCTGGTCTCCTGGGTGTCCGAACACCTGCACAGATGCCGCGGGTACAGGAAACTAAGGAATTCCTCTGTTTGGAGGTTGAAACCATCATCTGGCATCCTGAAAGGATCTGATATGCAGTTTCTTCCACTGTGTCAGGGAGTGTAGTCTCCCAGCAGGAAGTGCTCCACGATCCTCCAGTGTCTATATTTCCAGTACCGAGTTCTTTATTTTCCCTGGCTTTGCTGGGCAAGCCCAGATAGGCTTGCACCTCACAAACTGCCATTCAGCAGGAATATATCTCTGCAGTTTTCCAATTGGTCTTCCTGATGATCAGAATGTGTCTGACTTGATCGCTGCCATCTTGCCCCACCTCAGCATATTTTCTTATAGAACCAAGGCCCAGCACTGTCCTCTCCACTCCCCTCCCCATTGCTCACTAACCCACCAGTCACTAATTAAGAAAATTCTCTACAGGCTTGCCTACCTACAGCTTCCTTCACCTTATGCAGGTAACCCAATCTTGAGACATTTTCTCAATTCACGTTCCCTCCTCTCAGATGACTTTAGCTTGGGTTGTGTCAAGATAAAATAAGAAAACTAACCAAGACTATTACCAAGACAAACAAACAAACATATTATGTCTTTAAAATATTTCAATACTTCCAAGTCATCAATAAGTCTTAAGGCATGCCAGAAAAAATACTCTGTGAAGACCACCAAATAAATCTTACATTCCATAGAAAGCCATACAGTTTCCCACATCCAAGCTTCAGCCTTGGTTTCTAGACTTATTTCTTATTTTATCACATATAGCAACCTCTGTTTCATAATTACACCAAAATGTTCCCCAAATATATAATATACACTTAGGCTTTCTACATATATTTGCTTATACAGCTACTTGTGTTTGAAAATGGCCTTCTCTGATTAAATTATTTGTCTATAATTCTGTTTTGTGAGATCTACCTCAAATTTTACTGTGAAGTATTTCCTTCTGCATTCCATGGGGAAATACGTTCTCCTTTCTGAGAGCATCCTTTGGGAAGAGAAAATAATCTGAGGCCAATGTAAATGTCATTGTGGGATACACATAAAGTGCTACAGTCTCTTTCATGTTAGTCAATTTTATCTATTTAATTTTTCTGTCCCTAAAATGTGCTATGTTTATCAACTGTAACATAATGATGAACCAAGAAGGGTCTTGATTTCAAAGATTTCATTGTCAAACCAGGGAAGTAAACCTCTTAGAATATAATTATAAGTAAATGATGATAAGTATAATAAAGGCAAGTCTAAGGTACTATAGATCACAGTGGAGAGTCACTAAAGCAAGTTTTAGAGAGAAGATTAACTTCATGAAATAACTGACACATGCCTTAAAACCTTAAGTTAAATAAAATTATCTAAACAAAGACATGAATATAGGGGGATGACAAAAGACAAAACTGGAAAGATAAGTCATTACAAAATCATGCATGGCATTAAGAACTCTGACATAAAATGTTGATTGTATTTCAAATGTTAAGAGGCAGAAGAGGGCCCTAAAGCAGACAATGGTATGATTTGATTTACATTTTTCAAAGATAGTTTTGGCTGCTGAATTAAGAATGGATTGGGAAAAGATGGTATAAGAGTGTCATCAAGGTGTCACTAGGAAATCTCTCATAGCACTGCAATGATTTGGATATGACTCAAGTGCCCCCCCTAAGGTTTCACATGTTTAATTTTGATTTACATTGTGAGTTGTTAAAAGTGTGGAAAGTAAATCTGGCTATAATGTTCAGAGGTGGGGCCTTTGAAAAGAAATAATTAGATTAATTTGCCAGGGTGGAGCCCCATAACTGATTAGTGGTAGTTTTACAAGGAGAATTACCAGAGCTGAATTGAGCTTCCTGAGTCTTATCATGTAATGGTTTATATGTCTTTATACTGTTTTGATACTCTGCTAACAATAGGTACTATATGATAAAGCAAGGTACTATATGATAAGGTACTATATCATATGGTAAGGCACCTAGACTGAGCATTCAGAACTATGAGCCAAATAAACCTTATTTTCTTCAAAATATGTACTACATATATCATTATAATTTTAAAATGGATTAAAACAAGTAGTTGACGAAAGAACAGTAGTTTGATTTAAAGTGATAGTTTTCACAGTTTGTGCTAAATTACTTAGGTGTTTGTAGATGTAATTAATAGAGACTAGACAGTTTTAAGGAACTTGACAGAGGTAAAACTTGTAAGCTATAAGGACTGATTGCATAACAATGTTGTTACTATGAGTCTCAGTGAAAAACATTCTTTGGTCCTTCTTATAAACTGCAAACAGATAAAATTCCTGTATATACAAGTTTTATCTATAGCTAGTTAATCCCCTATTCATATTTCATGGTTCTTATACTATTTTATTGATATCACTCCCTACCATCAGGCTTAGTTGTGGTTGCCTATAGTAAGGTAATGAGAAAGTGAGCATTTAACAGTAGTTTCTAATTGCAAACAGTGGATAGCATTGATTTGGAAAAAAGAAACAAGAAAGTGAGTCAATTATGAGGTCAAAGTGTGAAGTTAAGAGAAGATGGTCTTTCTTTGAGTAGTGTTACAGTTGAGCTCCCCATTTCACTTAGGCCTACAACCAATATATAGGAAACAAATGGATATTTTTTAAAACCTTTACATTATTAAAACAACTAAGACCATTTGAGATTGCTCAGAAAGTAAAGCATTTGTCATGCAAGTGTGAGGAATTGTTCAGTCTTTGAAAACCACATAAACATGGAAGAAAATTGTTTCTACAAAGTTGTCCTCTGACTTTCACACATATGATGTGGTATGTGCAGGACCCTCACCACATATACAATAATAATAACTTTTTAAAGAATAGACAAGGAGAAGAAGATGAAATCATGAGAAATTCTAAGCAGAAGTACTAAATTTTTAAACATTTATTTATTACCTAAAGTTACATCTCCATTACCACCACATCCCAGTCCCACTCTCCCACCCTCTATCCCCTCTCTCACCCATCTCATCCCTCTGCTATGGGGTGCCTCCTTGTATCAGCCCTCCTCAGTTTCTTAGTCACATGAGGTCTAAGAGCTTCCTCTTGCACAGGAGGCATACATGGCAGTTCCACTAGGGTGTAGTGTCCCACTAACAGGTAACCAAGTCCATGTTCCTACCCTTTTGGGTCTATTGATTGTAGAATGGTCATCCTGTACAATTGGCTAAAATTCAGTTTTAAGTGAATATAAGTCATGTGTATCTTTCTGAGTCTCAGTTAGCTCACTCATGGTGAGCTTTTCTAGTTCCATCCATTTGGTTGCAAATTGCATGATTTTCTTGTTTCTGATATGTGAGTAGTAATCCACTGTGTAAATGTATCACAGTTTTTTTTATCCATTCTTTGGTTGAAGGACATCTTGGTTGTTTCCAGTTTCTAACTATTACAAATAAAGTTGCTATGCACATAGTGGAGGAGATGTCCTTATGGATTCGTAAGGAATCTTTTGGATATATGCCCAGGAGTGATATGGATGTGCTGTGAGGTAGGGCTATTCCAAGTTTTCTAAGATATCACCAGACAGATTTCCATAGTGGTTGTACAAGTTTACACTCCCACCAGCAATGTGGGAGGGTTCCCCTTTCTCTGAAACCTTGCCAGCATATGCTGTCTTTTGAGTTTTTGATCTTAGCCATTCTGACAGGAGTGAGATGAAATCTCAGAGTCGTCTTGAGTTGCATTTCTCTGACAATTAGGAAATGCTGAGCATTTCAAGTGACTCTCAGACATTCTAGATTCCTCTTTTGTGAATTCTTGGTTTAGCTCTGTACCCCATTTTTGATTGGGATACTTGATTTGTTGGTATTTAATTTCTTGAGTTCTTTATAAATTTTGGATATTAGCCCTGTGTCAGATGTGGGGCTCATGAAGATCTTTTCCCAATCTGTAGGCTGTCATTTTGTTGTAATGATAGTGTTCTTTGTCTTACAGAAGCTTTTCAGTTTCATGAGGTCCCATTTATTGATCATTGGTCATAGGGCCTGAGCTATTGGTGTTCTGTTCAGGAAGTTGTAACCTGTGCCAATGAGTTCAAGGCTTTTCCCCACTTTCTCTTCTATTAGATTTAGTGTGCCTGGTTGAATGTTAAGGTCTTTGATCCACTTAGGCTTAAGTTTTGTGCAAGGTGATAAATATGGGTCTATTTGCATTCTTTTACATGATGACATCCAGTTAGACAAGCACTATTTGTTGAAGATGCTGTCCTTTTTCTATTGTATGGTTTTGGCTTTTTTGTCAAAAATTAAGTGATCATAGGTGTGTGGGTTTATTTCTGGGTCCTCAGTGTGATTCCACTGATCAACTTGTCTATTTCTATACAATGCTGTTTTTATTACTATTGCTCTGTAGTATAGCTTGAAATCAGGGACAGTGATACCTCCAGATGTTGTTTTATTGTACAGGATTGATTTAGCTATTCTGGGCTTTTGTTTTCCCATATGAAGTTGAGAGTTATTCTTTCAAGGTATGTAAAGAATTGTGATGGTATTTTGATGGAAATTGCATTGAACCTGCATATTGCTTTTGGTAGGATGGTCATTTTTATTATGTTGTTCCTACCTATCCACGAACATGGGAGATCTTTCCATCTCCTGATATCCTCCTCAAATTCTTTCTTCAAGGACTTGTAGTTTTTATTGTTCAAGTCTTTCATTTGCTTGGTTAGAGTTACTCCAGGTATTTTATATTATTTTTGGTTATTGTGAAGGGTGTTGCTTCCTTAATTTCTTTCTCAGCCCATTTGTCTTTTAGGTAAAGAAGGGTTACCGATTGTAGGGGTTAGATAAATTAAATTAGATTTAGAAAATATATAGGGGTTTCTGATACTGTCTCTTAATTCGGGGCATGAAGAACATTATCAGCATGTGAACTAAAAACAGGAAATAAATAGGAGACTTAATAGACTGAAAAAGAAGGTTGAAGTCAGGAAAAACAGGAAAGACTCAATAGACTGAAAAATAAGTTTGAAGTCAGGAAAACAGGAAAGACTTAATGGACTTGAAGAAACAAAGTATCTGGCCTGACATTGTTTTCAGCTGCTAAGTGGGCGGAGCCCAAATTAATCTGAAACAGAGTTCCTCTTATTTAAGGACAGTGCATGGAGCCCAGAAAAAAAAAAAAAGGAAGAGGACCCTGATGCTAGAGAGCTCCGAGAGTCCTGCTGAAAAAAGTGCTGGCCATCATTTGATGGCCAGATTTCCCTGAAACAGAAAGAAGCTGGTGAGCAAAGAAAGCCTGAGCAAGACACCAAAAGGCCAAGGACTAAACCCTGTGGCTCAGCTTTTGCCTAGAGGGGTTTGATCTGTCCGAACAGTGGCCTAAAGGAAATTGTGCCTGGCTTTAAGGACTGAGGCAGAGCAGCTGAGTTCCTGATTCAAAAGAAGTAAGTTGGCCTGCAGACGGCTGGGGTCTCCCACAGAAAAGAAAGCATGAAGCCTTATTTAAGGTGAGACTGCAATAACCAACTTACCCTGACGAACCTGCATCTGAGAGATCCAGAAAAAGGACTGCTAAGTGCGTTAAAGAATCTACAATAAAGACTGTGTTCCTGAAGACTGAGGACCTACCCCAGAGAGTGTATCCTTCTAAAAGGTTAGAAAAATAATTATCAATAGGTTTAGTGGATAGGTTAAAGGGGTTGTAAGAGTTTATAGGATTAATAGTTAAGAAATTGTTGGTGTTTTTTATAAGTGAATTTAGTAATAAATAAATAAGTGTTAAATAATAATTTAAAAGATCGGTTACAACCGATTTTTTTTTTTTTTTAGTTAATTTTGTATCCAGTCACCTTGCTGAAAGTGTCTATCAGCTATAGGAGTTCTCTGGCGGAACTTTTGAGGTCACTTATGTATACTATCATATCATCTGCAAATAGGGATAATTTGACTTCTTCCTTTCTAATTTGATTCTCTTTGATCTCCTTTAGTTGTCTTATTGCTCTGGTTAGAACCTCAAGTACGATGTTGAAGAGGTGTGGAGAGATTGGGCATCCTTGACTTGTCCCTGATTTTAGGGGAAATGCTTTAAGTTTCTCTCCATTTAATTTGATGTTTGCTACTGGGGTTACTGTATTGGCCTTTATTATTTCTAGGTATGGACCTTTTATGCCAGTTCTCTCCAAGACTTTTAACCCGAAGGGGTGTTTCATTTTTTAAAATGTTTTTCAGCATCTAATGAGATGATCATGTGTTTTTTTTTCCTTTTGGCTTGTTTATAGGTTGACATACGTTAATGGATTTTCGTATGTTGGACCACTCCTGCATTACTGGGATGAAGCCTACTTGATCATGGTATATGATACTTTTAATGTGTTTTTGGATTCAGTTTGAAAGTATTTTATTGAGTATTTTAGCAACCATGTTCATAAGAGAAATTGGTCTGAAATTCTCTTTCTTTGTTGGGTCTTTGTGTGGTTCAGGTATCAGGGTTATTGTGGCCTCATAGAATGAGTTTGACAGTGTTCTTCTGTCTCTATTTTGTGGAAGAGTTTGAAAAGTATTGGTATTAGCCCTTCTTTGAAGGTCTGGTAGAATTCTGTACTGAAACCATCTGGCCCTGGGCTATTTTGGTTTGGTGACTTTTAATGATTGCTTCTATTTCCTTAGAGTTTTTAGGACTGTTTAATTTGTTAATCTGATCTTGATTTAACTTTGGTAGGTGGAATTTATCAAGCAAGTTGTTCATTTCATTTAGGTTTGCAAATTTTTTGGAATACAGGTTCTGAAATAAGACCTAAAGATTTTTTTGGATTACCTCTATGTCTGTTGGTTGTTATTTCTCTTTTCATTTATGATTTTGTTGATTTGGGTATTTTTCTTCTGCCTTTTAGTTAGTGTGGCTAAGGGTTTTTCTATTTTGTAGATTTTATCAAAGAAGCAACTATGGGTTTTGCCAATTCTTTTCATTATTATTTTTATTTCTAAGCTGTTGATTTCATCCCTAAGTTTGATGATTTCCTGCCATCTGTTCTTGGGAGTGTTTGCTTCTTTTTTTTTTTCTAGCTCTTCGAGTTCATCTGTTCAGTTGCTAAGATGAGCTGTCACAATTTTCATTTTGGAGGCACTTAGTGCTATGAACTTTCCACATAGCACTGCTTTCATTGTGCCCCATAGGTTTGGTACGTTGCCCCTTTATTTTCATTGTGTTTTAGGAAGTCTTTGATTTCCTTCTTTACTTCTTCCCTGACCCAATACTCATTAAGTAGAGAGTTTTTAAATTTCCATAACGTGTAGGCATTTTGATATTTCTGTTGTTGAATTCCAGCTTTAATCCATGATGGTCTGATAAAAAAGGGGGGGTTACTTCAATTTTCTTGTATCTGTTGAGGCTTGCTTTGTGACTGACTATATGGCCAATTTTGGAGAAGTTTACATGAGATACTGAGAAGAAGGTGTATCCTTTTGAGTTTGGGTGAAATATTCTATAGATATCTGTTAGGTCCATTTGATTCATGACCTTTGTTAGTCTCATTATTTCTCTTTTTGGCTTCTGTTTTGATGACCTGTCCATTGGTGTGAGTGGAATGTTGAAGTATCCCCTTGGGGATCGATGTGTGGTTTAAGCTTTAGTAGTATCTCTTTTACACATTTGAGTACCTGTGTATTTGGGGCATAGATATTCAGTATTGAGATGTCATATTAATGAATCTTTCCTTTGACAACTATGTAGTGTCCTTCCCTATCTTTTTTGATTAATTGCAGTTAAAGTCTATTTTATTGGATATTAGGATGGCTACTCCAGCTTACTTCCTGGAACCATTTGCTTAGAAAAACATTTCCCAACCCTTTAATCTGAGGTAGAGTCTATCTTTACGGGGCAGGTGTGTTTCTTGTAAGCAACAAAATGATGGGTCTTCTTTAAGGATCCATTCTGTAAGCCTGTGTCTTTTCATTGGGGAGTTAAGTCCACTGATGTGGAGAGACATTAATGACCCTAGTTTATTATTTCCTGATATTTTGATGTATGTGTTGGTGATAGTGTGTTTTTGTATTTCTTTTGGTTTAGGAGCAGTAGAGTTATTTTTTTCCTGTGTTTTCTTGGCTGTAGTTACCTTCTCTGAGTTAGAATGTCCTTCTGCCATCTTCTGTTGATTTTGGGGTAGATATTGTTTGAAATTGGTTTTTTCGTGGAATATCTTGTTTTCTCCACCTATGGTAATTGAAAGTTTTGCTGGATACAGTAATCTAGGTTGGTACATGTGATCTCTTAGGGCTTGTAGGACATCTGACCCTGCCCTTCTGGCTTTTAAAGTTTCTGAGGAAAAGTCGGGTATAATTCTGATGGGTCTGCCATTATTTGTTACTTGAACTTTTTTCTCTTACAACTTTTAATATTCTGTCTTTGTTCTGTATAATTGGAGTTTCAACTATTATGTAGTGGGAGGAATTTCTTTTCTGTTCCAATCTGGAGTTCTGCATGCCTCTTGGATTTTTACCAGCATCTCTTTCTTTAGGTTTGATAAATTTTCTTCTGTGATTTTTTTGAAAATGTTTCCTGGTCCTTGGAGTCTGGAGTCTTCCCTTTCATCTATGCCCATAATTCCTAGGTTATGTCTTTTCATTGAGTCCTTGATTTCTTGGATGTTATGAGAGAGGACTATTTTTGGATTTCTCATTTTCATTGGTTGTTGTATTGATTTCTTTTTTTTTTCTTTTTTAAAATAATTTATTTTTAATTTCTTCAAGTTACATCTCAATCACAATCCCCTCCCTTCTTCCCCCCCTTCCCACCCTTCCACCCTCTTCCCCCTCGAACACCCCATCCTCTAACCATTTTTTTAGTTTAAGATATATCTTTTCCCACCAACAGCTACCCCTTTCAGTCCTATAAATGGTTCTTTCTCTTATAACAATAAATACAATACAAAAGAACAGAAATAAATAGGCCACAATTATGAGAGTTATATGGCTTAGCATACATTCCTAATATCCACACCATATGTATTTGGC
The DNA here is from genome assembly GCA_907164525.1 of Lophiomys imhausi. Taxonomy (NCBI): domain Eukaryota; kingdom Metazoa; phylum Chordata; class Mammalia; order Rodentia; family Muridae; genus Lophiomys; species Lophiomys imhausi. Next base: position 1,627,098 of record CAJQZJ010000518.1, on the reverse strand, counting down.
ACCTGACTTTAACATTCTACTATCTAACCATCTCCATGAGTTTAAAGTTCTGTATCTAACTCAGCTTTCATACTAACTTGCCTCACAATTTTAAAAATATCTTCTTAGATCCAGAACACCCTCTTGATTCCAAAACAACTCAAAATTTAACTATGAGACTCTAGTTATCCATTCTTCAACCACCTCAGAGATCTGAGAGGCATAAAAATATATGATTATATAGGAAGTGCAGGGCCTGCAGCTTCCAAAACTAAGAAATGACATACCAGTGGATGCGTGGACAGTTCCCATTTTCTCTCCATACATTACAGCTTCAATCTTCAGGCTTTTGGCCCTGTTTCTCTAACAGACATTGATTGTAAAGCAGGAATTATGAAGGACTTACCTACCCTGTCTTGGCAGAGCTAGGCTGTCGACTTACCTGTTTCCAAGTTTTGTCCTATTTGGACAGCATTCTGTCTACAGTTGAAGCAAGGTTTTTTTCTTGCCAAGAGACAGGCTTGCCACTAATTCAACCATCTCACACTGGAGATTCTTCGATGCTCATTTTCTACTTGGAGTAGAATAGGGGGTGCTGTCAGGAGCTGACATGTCCTGATATCAAAAATCATAAGAAAACATCTTTGAGGGGGATCCAAGATGGCGGCAGCTGGCGCGGACGTATTTTCATTTCGGAGTCAACAGTCACAAGGCGGCAAGTGTTGCAGGACGCTGTACAAAGGGCACGACCCCTTCTAAATCTCACCCAGCTACACAGGGACCATGGAAGATGCCTGGGCAGGACGCCCCTTCCAACTCTCGGACACGCTAGGAAGCCTCTGGACCCGGGAATCGGGATAACCAATCCCCCCAAAAGGAGAAATCCCCAGTAAGTTCCAACCTAATACCCAGCCTGCAGATTCAGAAACCACGCAGAGATAATCCCCACCCTGCTGGGCACTCCCAGGTCTTACACAGATCCAATTATCTGGGAAAGGTTGCAACCCTTGGAAGTGAAGTAGCTCCACCGCAAAGCACCTTCATCCAAGTCTGTGATGGCACTGGCCAGCTTCCAAGCCTCGGAAGCGGCAAGGCTATTGGAGCCGAACTGCAGATTTACCCCCTACAGGAACCAACCCCGGGCAAACTGTGAGATAATTGAAACTGTCCTATATTGAACTTTTGTACTACTAAGGGCCCTTCTGGCAGGGATCAGAGCTTACTTGTGCACAGCTCCGCCACCTGAATTAATTAGGTCCCCACCTGGGAGGCTGGACTGAATGACTCACCTTATAGGGGTGGAGTAAGGCAACTCCTACACCACAGTGCCCCCTTTGGACCCAAGTCCAGAAGACAGCAAAAAAAAAAAAAAATTCCACATGGCCAGAGGCCAGAGACAAAAAAAAAAAAAAAAAAAGAGCGAAATGACTCCAACAAAAGAAAGCAACGCTATTCCGTCCAGCCCAAACCACCTCACTACAACTGAAACACATGAAAACGATGACAATTCTACATTATGGAAAGCGATAAAGTCCCTTCAAGAAGAACTTAAAACTATGAAGGAATTCAAAGAAGCCACAATTCTACAAGTCAAAACAACGAATAATATCATTAAAGAGCTCTAAGCCAAGGTGACCCACCTTGAACAGGAAAAGGATAAAGCAAAGAAAGATCTCCAGACAAAAACAAGCAAACTGGAGAAGGAAATGTACAAAACGAACACTACCATTCAAGACATGAAAATAGAAATGGAAACAATACAGAAAACACAGAGTTAAAAGAGGAAATGGAGAATCAGGAGAAGAGAACAGGAACTACGGATGTGAGTATGAAAAATAGGATGCAAGAGATGGAGGACAGGATCTCAGGCATGGAAGATTCGGTGAAAGAAATCAGTACAACATCCAAAGAAATGAGAAGGCTAAAAAATCTCTCACCCACAACATCCAAGAAATCAAGGACTCAATGAAAAGACGAAACCTAAGAATTATAGGCATAGAGGAAAGAGAAGACTCCCGACTCCATGGTCCAGGAAATATCTTCAACAAAATCATAGAAGAAAACTTCCGAAACCTAAAGAAAGAGATGCCAGTAAAAATCCAAGAGGCTTACAGAACACCAAACATATTAGATCAGAAAAGAAACTCCTCTCGCCACATAATAATAGAAACTCCAAATGTAGAGAACAAAGAAAGGATATTAAAAGCTGTAAGAGAAAAAGGCCAAGTCACATACAATTGCAGACCCATCAGAATCACACCTGACTTCTCCTCAGAAACTTTAAAAGCTAGAAGGGCCTGGACGGATGTCCTACAAGCCCTGAGAGAACATAGGTGCCCAGCCAGACTACTATACCCAGCAAAACTCTCTATCAACATAGAAGGAGAAAACAAGATATTCCATGACAAAATCAAATTCAAACAATATCTCCTCACAAACCCAGCCCTACAGAAGATCCTAGAAGGAAAATTCCAACACAGAGAAGATAACTACACCCAAGAAAACAGAGGAAATAGAAACATCCACAGCAACTAAACAAAAGAGAAACCCAAGACAGCCAGCTATACCAAAATAATGGGAAATAACAACGCCTGGTCACTAATATCCATCAACATCAATGGACTCAACTCGCCAATAAAAAGACACAGACTTACAGACTGGATCCGTAAACAAGACCCATCTTTTTGCTGTATACAAGAAACACATCTCATTATTGAAGATAAACACTACCTCAGAGTAAAGGGCTGGGAAAAGGTCTTCCAAGCAAATGGACCCAGGAAACAAGCTGGAGTAGCCACCCTAATATCAAACAAAATAGACTTCCAATTGAAGTTAATAAAAAAAGACAGAGAAGGGCATTACATACTCATTAAAGGAAATATCCACCAAGAGTTCATCTCAATATTGAACATCTATGCTCCAAATACAAAGGCACCTACATTTATAAAAGAAACGCTTCTAAAACTTAAATTGCACATCGATCGAAACACTTTAATAGTGGGAGACTTCAACACCCCACTCACAACTATGGACAGATCATCAAGATAGAAGCCAAACAGAGAAATAATGAGTCTAACAGAGATCATGAACCAAATGGACCTAACAGACATCTACAGAACGTTTCACCCAAACACAAAAGAATCCATCTTCTTCTCAGCACCTCACGGAACCTTCTCCAAAATCGACCATATAGTTGGACACAAAGATAGCCTCAACAGATACAAGAAAATTGAAATAACCCCTTTTATCTTATCAGACCACCATGGAATAAAGCTGGACTTCAATAGCAAAAGAACCAACAGAAAGTCTACACTCACATGGAAATTGAACAACTCTTTACTAGAGGACCACTGGGTCAGGGAAGAAATAAAGAAGGAAATCAAAGACTTCTTAAAATCCAACGAAAAAGAAGACACAGCATACCCAAACCTATGGGACACTATGAAAACTGTGCTACGAGGAAAGTTCATAGCACTAAGTGCCTTCAAAAAGAAAATTGTGACAGCTCATATTAGCGAATTAAGAGCTAAACAGGGTGAATTGGATAAAAAAGAAGCAAACACTCCCAAGAGGAGCAGAAGGCAGGAGATCATCAAAATTAAGGCTGAAATCAACAACTAACAAACAAAAAGAACTATACAAAGAATCAATGAAACCAAGACTTGGTTCTTCGAGAAAATCAACAAAATAGACAGATCCTTATCCAAATTAACTAAAAGACAGAGGGAGAAAACACATCAACAAAATCAGAAATGAAAAGGGAGAAACAACAACAGACATTGAGGAAATCCAGAGAATATTTGGATCCTACTTTAAAAATCTATACTCCACCAAATTTGAAAACTTAAGTGAAATGGACAATTTTCTTGATAGATTCCACCTACTGAAGCTAAATCAAGATCAGATAAACAGATTAAACAGCCCTATAACCTCTAAGGAAATAGAAACAGTCATTAAAAATCTCCCAACCAAAAAAAGCCCACGGCCAGATGGCTTTAGCATGGAATTCTACAGGACCTTCAAAGAGGAGCTAACACCAATACTTTTCAAACTCTTTCACAAAATAGAATCTGAAAGAACATTGCCAAACTCATTCTACGAGGCCACAATCACCCTGATTCCTAAACCACACAAAGACCCAACAAAGAAAGAGAACTTCAGACCAATCTCCCTCATGAACATAGATGCAAAAATACTTAATAAAATACTAGCAAACCAAATTCAAGAACACATCAAAAGTATCATACACCATGATCAAGTAGGCTTCATCCCAGGAATGCAGGGATGGTTCAACATATGAAAATCTATCAACGTCATTCACCATATAAACAAGATGAAAGAAAAAAACCACATGATAATGTCGCTAGATGCAGAAAAAGCATTTACAAATCCAACACCCCTTCATGCTAAAAGTTCTGGAGAGAACAGGCATACAAGGACCTTACCTAGAAATAATAAAGGCAATATACAGCAGGCCAGTGGCCAACATCAAAATAAATGGAGAGAAACTTGAAGTATTTCCTCTAAACTCAGGGACAAGACAAAGATGTCCACTTTCACCATATCTCTTCAATATAGTACTTGAAAGTTCTTGCTAGAGCAATAAGACAACTAAAGTACATCAAGGGGATAAACATCGGAAACGAAGAAGTCAAATTATCCCTATTTGCAGATGATATGATAGTATACATAAGC
>CAJQZJ010000518.1:1586929-1622024 GCA_907164525.1 Lophiomys imhausi | reverse complement strand
GGTCATTGGGAATATACGTTAAGCCATATAACCCTCATAACTGTGGCGTAATTACCTCCGTTGTACTGTATTATATTTATTATTATAAGAGAAAGAGCCATTTGTTGGACTGAAAGGGGAAACTGTAGGGGGAAATAAGATATACCTTAAACTTAAAAGAAAAAAAAAGGGAAGAGGATGGGGGGTTGAGGGTGGGAGGGTGGGACTGGAGGGGGAATAGGGAGGGGACTGGGATTGAGATGTAACTTGAAGAAATAAAAAATAAAGGAAAAAAAAAGAAACTTGGAAAAAAAGAAAACATTTTTGAATGCCATATTCTGCAGATCTCTTGAGGGTTTTGAAGATGTCCTATCTATCTCTTTTATTTAGATAAGCAAATGATGCTTATCTCTTAGCAACTTGATCTCTGAGTAGCTTAGAAAATAACTGTGATAGACTGTCATAGTAACTAAAAAAATGACATGCATGCATGACTATTAGTTTGCATTTATTAATTATCCTAAACAGTTTATGACAGTTGGTAGCAAAAGGCCAAAACTTCACCTTGCATTTTTAAGCATTATTAGGTACAATACCTTTAAGAATCATTACTCTCAATTTTGTGTCCATATACAAAGATCAATACCAATGTGGCCAAATATAATCTTAATTTTGTATCAATATACAAAAATCAATACCGATGTAGCCCAATACAATCTTAATTTTGCATCAATTTACAAGGGTCAATACCATTGTGGCCAAATATAATCTTAATTTTGTATCAATATACAAAGATCAATACCGATGTAGTTCACTACAATCTTAATTTTGCATTAATATACAATGATCAATACCAATTTAGCCAAATATAACATTAATTTTTCATCAATATTCAAAGGTATAAAGGCATATTCAATAATCTGTCCTTTTTTCTTGATCTTTCCTATACTATGTCTATGTCCCATTTTTTCTCAAGTCTGTTCACTCCTACATAGGAGAGAAAGAAGGATACAAAAAAGAAAAAGAGAGAAGTCCTGGGTCTAACCTCCAAAACCCATTTAACAAGACCATTTAACAGCTTGTAGTCTCTTCCCCTAAATAACAAAATTTTATATTATCCATCAGATAACGAAAGTGAGGGGGAAACACCCTCCCCACCTTCTGGGCATGGGACGTCACTCTCTTAAAATGACTTCATGCTGATTTGGGACATAGTAAACCTGTTTTGGGCCCAAATAAGAATGGAAGAATGGTTAAAAATGTTAATAGAATCATTTGATGTTCAGTCCTTTTGTGCTCAGCTATTTAAATGTCCTAAGAAGTTCGTAGACAGAAGCTGATCTTCAGGGCTTTACTGAAGTTCTGGCTGGAGGAGTCTGTGGAGCTGAAGGATCTTAGCGATTTTGAGTTGTTGTGGTTGTAGACTTTTGAGGCAACAGCTATTGAGGAAGTCTGCAAGGCTGGTTCTTCTGGGCCACTTGTCTTCTTTGGTGTCTGATCTGTTTTCTGCTGAGGATTCCGTTGTCCAGTTGTCCCTGGATTCCTTGAATGGATGCTTTAAATCTCCTGGAAAGATAAGAACAGAGCCCTGCCCTAATCCTAACTCTGGGACAATTACCTTATTTTGGGGGGAGGAGGTGTCAGGTAATATTTTTCCTGGAGCAAATTTGATGTTTTGACAATATATAAAGTATTATCTTTCAATCCAGATTAAAGAAGAAATTATTTTGATATTTTGGAGATAAACAAAGCTTTAGTGTACATATTTTCAGATTTCAAAGGACAATTTGTTTGAATTGAGTCTTCCATGCCTGAGATTCGTTCTTCCATCTCTTGTATCCTTTTGGTGATATTCATATCTCTAGTTCTTGTTCTCTTTCCTTGGTTTTCTACCTCCATGATTGTCTCTGCTTGTGTTTTCTTTATTGCTTCCACTTCTAATTTCAAGTCTTGAACTGTTTTATATATTTCCTGTTCCAATTTGGTTGTTTTTGCCTGCAATTCTTTCATAGCTTTGTCTCTTTCCCATTCTTGTTTGACTGAGTTAGCTCAGAAGTCTTTAAAGGAATTGTCCATTGCTTTCATCTGTAGGATTGTAGTTTCCTTAAATTCTTTAATGGATTTATTTTCTTCTTTTAAGGCCTCTATCATTTTCATAAGTATAGATTTGTCATCATATGCTTGTGTTTCATCCATGGTGGAATGATCAGGGCTTGATGTATTAGTATGGCTCAATTTTCTTGGAGTCGCATTTCCCTGACTTTTGTCAGTTCTGTTCTTTCACTGGCTTTTTGCCATCTTGTTTCCTTAGTTGTTTGTTCCTGGAGCCTTCTGAACTTGGTGCCAGGGAGGGACGTTGGTTTGGAGGCCTTATAATCTTGTTGACCTGTAGCTCTGCCCAGGCTGTGTAGTACTGTGTAGTCCTATGTGGTCCTATATAGTCCTATGTAGTCCTGAGGGTGAAGGTCAGTGAATTGAGGGATGCACAGAGCTGGAAAATATTGTTTGGAGAGACAGCCCCAGCTCAGAGCAGCTTGAAAGGTCTCAGGCATTGAGCAGGGGTGGGGGGGTGTTAGTGTGGGGAAGTGAAGGGGAGTGAGGCCTTGTTACCTCTGGCAGGGCAGGGAAGGAACAGTGGAGCTTGGGGCACAACTCAGGTTGTCTGGATCTGTGCCAAAATGCTGGTTGGTGCAGGGGTGGTAGGGGCAGGGAAAGAGAGAAATCTTACCTATGTAGTCCTGATGATACAGGCTAGCAAATCTAGAAGTGTTCATTTTTAAAGACAGCACAACACTCAGTTTTAGCTTACTATTGATCACTGTTTTTAGATATACACTGAGAAGCCAGAAAATGAGCAAAAAAATGTGAAAACTTATCACTTTTTGCCCAGCTGACCTGTCTATTGGAGAATATGTGGATTACCTACTATTTCTGAGTTGAGGTTAATTAGTATTTTTAATTCCAGTAGTATGTTTTTAATGAAATTGAGTGTACCAGACTTTGGTAAATATATGTTTAGAATTGTAATGTCTTCTTGGTTAATTGTTCCTTTGATTGAAATAAAGTATCTTTTATGTTTTCAGGTGAGTTTAGTTTAAAGACTATTTTCTTAGCCCCAGTTGATACATCTACAACATAATCTCTACTTGTAAAGCTGAAGAAACATTATGAAAGCAGGCACAGAAAGATTGTAAGAATCAGAAGACCAGAATACCTGCTACTAGATTGTATAAAAAGTAATAAAATCTAAACCCAGAAAACAAGCATATATGTGTGTATGACTACTTAAAAATCCAGATTTTATTCCACTTTTGCAAGTGAAAACTACATGTGATAAGTAGGAAATATTTATATTTGAATGTGACTGTCTAAGAATAAGTGTAGTGCTTCATTATTATGTGATTTTTAAGGACATGTGAAAACTGTACAGTTTGACCAGAAAAGGAGTGTGGGTGCATTTAAAGTTATGGAAAAGCTTCTATGAACAGTAACAGTGCTAAGGTAACAGTAAAAGAGAGGCGTACAATTAAAGGGAAAACTTGCACTCTGCTCTCAAACAAAAGAAATGGTTCCTTAAGGGTAAAATTCCACCCATCAAGGTTGTAATGCATAAAATGCAAATGTATTTAAAATGAACAGTCTAAAAAACCAGAATGCCTTGGAACATCCTACTGGAGGATCCTAAGGCATCCTACTGGAGCAGGGATTTTTTTTTTTTACAGATTTATTAATGAAAGCACACAGATTTTCTGTAGCTCTGGTCTGAGAGGGGAAGCTTACATCTCAATCTGTGTGCAAAATTTGGCACATCTTTTGTAGGCATGCAAAATGGAAGAATTACATTGACATGGTTGGCCTGGTACCAGTTAAGAGCGAACTTCACTGTTTCCTCATTGCCAGTGTTATGTAACCACCATAGATTATCTTGCTGTCTCAAACAGCAGGCACTGCTCTGCCTTCCCCCAAATCATTCCATCTTTCACTACACTTTTTGCTTTCAAATGTTTTATCATAATAACAAAATCTATAAAATATAAGAAATTGGTACTGAGAAATGTGGTCATTGCTGTGATAAACCGGACCAAGTAGTTCATTGTTTTTACCAACTGCTTTGCTTGAAGAATTTGGAAGAGTGTGTAGCTATGAGCTAGAGAAAAGCAAGAATGCCCAAAACAAAGATTAATAGAAGATCAAAGTGCTGATAGAAAGACACACAGACTGAAGATGGTTTATGAGGTTTCAGAGGGGAACAAGAAACCAATCAGGAACCAGGATAGAGGCCATTCATGTTAAATTCTAGCAAAGTACAATGCTATGTTTTACCAATGTCCTAAGAATTTGAGACAGGCTGAATTCAAAATTAATGGACTAATTTGTTTGATGGAAGAAGTTTCAAGACAATATAGCATTCAAGATAAAACTAGTGTATCAATTAGAATAGTTTAATGTGTTAAATGCATCTGCTTGAAAAGATAATAAATCTACCTATGCAGGAAAAAGAAGAGGAACTATCACTCAAAACCATAGTCAACAGAAAGAAAATGATAAAAATTGTTGTGGTTATCTGTGACACAGTAAATAGAACCCAGTAGATAAAATCAATGAAACCAAGAAGTGGTTCTTTAAGGAGATAAATAAAGTCAATAAACCCTGTAGCTAGGGTGTATAGGAAAAAAATGTTCAAAATAAATTAACATAATCTGGAATGAGAATGAGGACAGGACATCACTATAGATTCTATAAATATTAAAAGGATATTAAGAGAATATTATGAATAGCTTTGGCTAATAAATGTGACAACCAAGGAAACATTGAAAAATTCTTTGCTTTTTAAAATAGTTAAAATATAAACTATTAATGCTTAGAAATGGATAACCTATGTGCTTGCCTCTGACTTCCAAGTTATTGGGATCAAAGGCACATAGATCCCAATTGTTGGATCCCATAATTAATCCCATAATTGTTGGGATTAAAGGTGTGCACCACTACCCCTGGATCTAAGTTTTTCTCTATTTGGAGCTTACTCTGTCAGGCTGGCCTGGAACTCAAAGTTCTGCATGTTTCAGTCTCCAGTGTGTTGGGATTAAGGGTGTATGCCTTTCAAGTGATGAGATTAAAAGTATGCACCATCACCACCCTGTTCCTTGTAACTCTAGAATGTAAAAGACAACTAACTCTATAATGATCCTCCCGACTCTGCTGGAGTTAAAGGCATTGGCTAACACCACCCTTCTCAAATATTTTACCTTAGCTCCAAATTACTCCAGCTCTTAGAGGTTTAGAAAATCAGGTTGAACTGTAGTAACCCTTAATTTACATACAACTTTTAAAGCCTCTTAACTGCCTTTTTAAAGCAAAACAATGAAAATATATTTTATATATAGGAAACAAACTTATAAGCTGATATCCAAGTGTGAGCTATGTGGTACCCTGCAGTCTAACATTCTAACATGAAATTAAGACTTTTTCCTTTCATGCCAGTATCACAAGTATGCCTTTCGTAAATTATCATTTATTAATCCTTCTCAGGTCTCTGATGTGGTTGAAGACGAGAGTATAACAGTTAAATTTTAAGTTTTTTAGGAATTGAAAGAATGTTCTAGGTCTAAGAAGATGTTTTTAAGTTGGTAATGCAAGTTAGGATGGAAACTGAGTTAGGTATAGAACTTTAAACTCATGGAGATGGATGCATAGAAGAATGTTAAAAACTCAGTTGCCAAATATGTATGGACGGGACATTGGAAATGTTTGGTATACCTTTTAATTTTCATAATTGTGGCCTAATTATTCAAAAAAAGAATTATGAATTCTGCAAGAGGGAAGGAGGGTGGGGCTGGGAGGGGTGGAGGGAGTGGACTGTGATGGAGATCTAACTTGAATAAATAAACATAAAAATAATTTAAAAAAGAAAAAGAAATGGATAACCTGCATAGCCCTATATCAATTAAAGAAATTGAAATTATACTTAAAAGCCTTTCTGGAAAGAAAATTCCAGGCCCATATGTTATCACTGAGAAATTCCACCAAACAGTTGAATAAACACTACTGATTCAATATACATGCTTTCAGAATGCTGAAAGGGAAGGAATATTTCCAAGTCCTTCTATGAAGTCAGCAATTCCATTATGAAAACACAAAGAATTATAAGAAAACTGTAGATCAATATTTCCCATAAACAGACATATTCTTACATAAGACAAATACAACACTAAATAAAAGGAATCATGAACAAGGGTTATTTATCCCATTATTCCAGGGCTGAGCTAATATTTGGAAATCAATCAAAACAATGCACCATACTAGGAGATTCAAAAGAAACATACACATGGTGTTGTAAAAGATGCAGTAAACACATCTGATAAAAACCTAAGAGCTATTTCTGATTTTTAAAAGTAATTCTTAGAAAGACTGTCATACAGAGACTCTTCTTCAACATTATTAAGGACATCAATTAAAAATTCTATAGCTGACAACCTCCTGATACATAGGAGAACATGAATGAATTGGGTAAGCTCAATGCTTAAAAGTCTGATATATAAAAGTGCATATGGGCTCATATAATTTAATAAGCTTTATATGTAATATTACTATATATAATGATTATTATTATCAAGGAATATGAATGAAAAGTATGATCCAATACCATACCTAACACCTATTAAATTGATAGTATCAAAGAGATAAGATAAACCTGGGTTGACAGTTCAGGACAATGTAAAGAAAAATGATCCCCTATATATTGTTGGTAGAAAAATAAATTAGTGCAGCCACTTGGAAAGGAGTATGGGTATGACATTCAAAAATTAAAAATAGAATTATCATAATTCAGTAATCCCAATATTATGTAAATTCAAATCAGTATCTTGAGGTATCTATATTTTCAAGTCCACTGCAGCTTTACTTCCAGCAGCCAAGACACAGAAACTGTGTTGTGAAAAATGAGTAAAGATAAAATGTAAGTGGGTATCTAAAATGCGGCATTTTCCTTGCAATATTTTACATGAACATGGAGGACATTCTCAGTGAAAGAGGTCAGACATAAAAAGACAACTACTTCATACTAATATTTACAAATGAAATGCTCAAAAAGTTGAATTCAAGGCTATAGAGACATCTCAGTGGTTAAGGAACAGGTGAAGAATAAAACAGGACACACAATGTCCTCTTTGGGCTTCTAAACGTGTACACAAGCATATACAAGGGTATATACTCACACAGACAAAGAGACAAACAGACGCATGCATGCACATATTTACACAGTTAAATGGATCTTTTCTAAATTTTACTCAAAACATAAAATTGTTTCAGAGGCTTGATATGGGGAAAAAGAATGGAGGAGGGGGACAGCAAAGATATTGTGCAAAGGGCATAAATTTTTATTTATAATATGAATAAACTTGGGAGATCTAATATGAAGAAAGATGTTTATAGTGAATTCTGTTGTATTATAAAAATATTCTAAGAAACTAAATCTTAAATATTCTCACAACACATGCTTAAAAAAACAGTAAATATGTGAGGTGATAGAGGTGGCAATTAGCTTGATTATGACAATCATTTCACAACGTATACACATATCAAGTCATCACACTGTTCTAGTTAAATTTATTCAATTTTTATTTGTCAATTATACTTCAATAAGAGAGAGGACAATTTATATGGAAATAAAATAATTAAAGGACACATTATACTCAATTAATTCTATTAATATGAAACACCAGGGGGAAAACACTAATCCATCATAACAAAAAGCAGTTAACTGGTTGCATGGGGCTGAAAATGGAGACTTAACTAGGAAGGAACAATTAACTTTTGGGTAGTGGAAATGTTCTATATCTTAATTTGACAGTACCTACACAGGTTAATACATGTGTTAAAAGTCATTAAACATAAAGCTTTTTAAAATATTCATTTATTACTTCAGGTTACATCTTCATCACAGTGCCCTCTTTCCACCCCTCCCAGTCCCACCTTCCCACCCTCTACCCCCTATCCCTTCCATCCCACTCCTCTGGAGTGGAGTGTCCCTACCTATCAGTCCCCCGCCCCAGTTCAGCAGTCATATGAGGGCTAATAGCCTCCTCATACACTGGGGGCCTACAAGGCAGCACCACTAGGGTAAAGTGTCTCACTGACAGGAAACAAAGTCTATGTTCCTGTTCCCTTTGGTGCATTGGCTGTAGTATAGTTATCCTGCACTATATGGCTAAAATCCAATTATAAGTGAATAGATGCCATGTGAATCCTTCTGAGTCTGGGTTAGCTCACTCAGGATGAGCTTCTCTAGTTCCATCCATTTGGCTGCAAATTGCATGATTTCATTGTTTCTGATGACTGAGTAGTATTCCTTTGTGTAGATGTACCACAGTTTTTGCTTTTGTTTTTTTTATCTATTCCTTGGTTGAGGGTTGTTTCCAGTTTCTAGTCTGACTTCAATATCTGAGACTGAATATACATAAAATATATAAAATACAGAAAAAATATATATAATATATATATAAATAAAAAGAAAAATAGCTTTGAACTTTTTCCACCAAGTATTCAAATGGGAAGGTAAGATAAGTGAGACTAGCAGACAAGGAGAAAGATTAATCAAAACAAAGAGAAGATGAAAAAGCCACATAGAAAACTACTATTTGGTAATCCAATTAAAACACATAAAAGAGCCAGGTGTGGTAGCTTATGCCTTCAATCCCAGCACTCAGAAGACAGAGGCAGTTGGATCTCTGTGAGTTCAAGTCTAGCCTGCTCTACAAAGTGAGTCCAGGACAGCCAGGTATACACAGAGAAACCCTGTCTCAAAAAAAAAAAAAACCAAAAACAAAAACAAAAACAAAAATCCACACACACATAAAAGAAAGTTTGAAGGCAAGTTCCCTGCAATGCTTAGATAATGTTGGCCCTAGTAGTAATCAGTAATAGGTCTCTCTCTCTCTCTCTCTCTCTCTCTCTCTCTCTCTCTCTCACACACACACACACACACACACACACACACACACACACACACACACACACACACACACACACACATCCCACCAGTGCCAAGCATATCAAATCTACATAGAAGTGTTCAGGGAGGCTATGGAAGCCCTTCTGATAATAGAGGAGCTTTCCATTCCTCTTAGTCATCCACCAGAAGGAGTTTATAAGACCCTGTTGCATCAAACACTACACATCTTATATGTAGGAAACAGAAAAATCAAGCTGGAACAGAGCTGGAAGCATCCTTCCTGACAGCTAGCTTTTGTAGTGACAGAAAGTGATGTGGAAACTGCTTAGAGGGGAGTATGAAATAGAATCAGTGGTGTTACCCAGCTGTGGATTCTGTGAAATAAAATACCAAGCTGCCAAGCAAAATATGACCCTTGGCACAACTGCTATGGTGGTAGAAACCACTCCTTGATGGGATTTGAGGTCCATTACAAAACAGAAAGCCATGTCTAGTAAAACTAAAAACCCCAAACAACAACAACAACACCATCTATGACTGATGAAGTCTTGGGCCCTAGGGGACGTACCATAGCTGCTTAGCTAAATACACATAGCATCAAACTGCCTTCTAAATATAGTTTTTATGTTACCCACAGACAAAGGTTTCTCCAACTCTTCATGAGTGAACCCTCTTTGCAGTGAGTGGAGGTGAATGGAGAGACCCATGGATGTACAAGATGCTGAGGACAAGGGACAGTAGAAGGTTCAACCCTCGCCAAAAGATATTTTACCTACTGCTTAAGGCTTAAGGAATATTGTAAAAAGGGTCTGGAAAAATGTAGAAGATAAAAAAGGCTGTGAAATGCCACCTTCTTAGTGTAACACAGCCATGGCAATAACAAACTCAGAGCAGTTGGTCTACTATTATTAGACCTATGCAAGTCATGCCTATGAAGCAGTCAGCTTTAGGTGGCAAAAGGACCCAGAGGGCCCTACTGCTTATTATTGACCTATTAGGAACTAACAGATTCCTAGAGGCATGGAGACATAGTAACCAAGTGTGTACCCACTAGTGAGTCTACCAGGCTTTAATGGATAGTTGAAATTCCATGGTCACACAGAGGACCATGGTTGAACTCTGTTGGACATAGAAGAGAACAAAAAATGTGAATAAGGAAAGCTATTGGAAGCTATTGGTGCTAGGGCCATGCAATGGCAAAGCAAGAGTAACAAGAATGCATTATATAAAAAATAATAATTAAAGTAGAAAACATCACACACAAAAAGAGAAAAGGTCATTTAGTTCCCAATTTTGGAGGTCCAAGATCTTCATGGTAGATAATATAATGGCAGAAGCTTACGCTAGATGGAGAGATTCATAGTACAACAGGAAGACAGACAGATCAAAGAATGACTAGTATTGTTCATTTGTAACAATTCATTCCCAGAAGGGCAACTAGAGTATCACAAGAACACGTTTAATCTCTACAGTGAACAGAACTCCCAAAGAGATCTGTGGACCTTCCAGTAGGCTTCACCTCTTAAAGGTCCCAAACACATTAACACTACCACACGTAAGGGAATCAAGCTTCTAACATATGAACCCTTAAGAGACAAACTATGTACAAACTATAGCAACATGGGTGAGGAAGTAGAGATGGTGAGCTAAACCTATTCTTTGGTAGTTTTGAAGTACAGAAGAGAAGATGGGATCAAAAAGAATTATTTTATTTCCTTTATGTTAAGGGGGCAACTTAACTTGAGGTTAAGTAACATCTGATTATGGAAGAGGTCAAACAGTAGAAGGCCTATAACCTCCCTCAACATTTTCAGCAATCCAAGCTTTATGCTTCCCTAGTTGATGGCAGTCCCTTTATAATCAGAAGTATTGGTTTGAGGAAGATTTGCAAAGACAGGAAAATTTCCAACCAAAAATCTTGAACAGGATATAGGTTTGTCTTGGGGCAGTGTTATTTGAATTAATCAGTCTTCCTATAAACCTCAATATAATTACCTAGGACCTGATCACTGCCTAAGATGGGGAAGCATCCTATCTTCCCATGTTTTCAATGTGACTGCCTTTTGAGTATCTAAGGATAGCTATCAGCTTGTTCCTTGTATGTACACAAATGTTGAGAGTGATATTCTGAACTTCCATTAATGATTTTGAGCTATCAAGTGAAATCCACTTCAATATAGGTCACGTTTGTCAACTTTGTAGCTAAAAATCTTCTATATACATGAATTAAGACAACTTAACTCCTTTTGTGAATTCTAGGAAGCTTATGTTGGTTATTCATCAGAGACTCCATTCCTAAATGTAGTTTCATTCTCAAAATCTACATATGTGACATTTCACCAGTAAGATCTGCAATTAAACCAGAATTGAAAGTGTCAAAACTGACAGGGATGTGTGTAATATTGGAAGTTTCAGATGCTTTGGCAAAACTAGGACAAAGAATTCAGAAGATAAAGAGGTTTTCAGTGTTGTGTGCCCTTTTCAAAAATGCCTCTTATGGCCATTAGCCTTGTTATCTTACACAAGAGAGTGTGGGAGCAAGACAAATACCAGTGCTGTCAGCTTAACAAATGAAAAGAATGGGAGATGCAGTCTCAAAGAGATCTTGCCACTTTTATCCTAGCCTCTAGCCTGGAAGCTTGGGGCAACAGATCTCATACTCTCACTCCAGATTTTCCTGTGCTTTTAGTATAAGCAAATGTTCGGATCATTTATTGTCACATGAAGACAGATTATGCCTATCTTATTAGCAGGGTATGTTTCTTTTCTCAGAAGTAATGTATACACATTGCATTTCCCCTTATTTCCTGGCCCCTTTGATGACACATAACACATTTATGAGGATCAATAACCATGTAGCCTATGGTCAGGGCTTTAATCTGTAGATAAGATTTAGAGGCTCTCTGTATGCCAGAGGTTCAAACTATGATTGGGGTTAGGGCTGAGACTGTAGACAATATTAGGAACCTAACTATGACCCCATGTCTAGAGTTTGAGATTTTTTTATGGGGCCAGGATTGGAGCTTGGGCTGAGATGACCTATAGGTCCTGCTTTCAGTTTATAATGCAGAAACAAAGTAAAGCTATCTGGCCTAAATTAGAACCACTGTCTTTCTCTTCCTACCACAGGGCTCTGGCCAGCTAAGTTAACCTGCCAGAGTCTGCTTTGGAAGAGTATAAGAAAGCACCTTGGGAGCCACTACTTGTGGGTCCTTCAACCTCTGCTGACAATTAGCTGAGGAAGTCATTTCCTCTCACCATGATTCTCATTACCCAATCTTCCAAGTGCAGAACATGGTCATTATTTCTCACCATGGGATGAGGAGGTGGGTTGGGAAGAAAGCAAGAGAGGGGCAATAAGAGCAAATTAACATTTGCAGTTTCTTTTCTCCTGAAAGCCTTTTGTTTCTCTTATTGAAAACAAAGCAAGCTTTCTATTTTAACCCTCTAGGAATCCATTTTTTCCTGTTTCTTAATATACATAATTTCGGTGCTTATTTTCTTTCTGAAACTGAATGTATTTTATTGCCCTACACACTAGGCTGCCCTAAGGGATTAGTTTTTCTTTCTCTCTGCTGGTGGTCTATGTCCCTTCTTGACCTTACCCCCTTATGTAAAGACATCTATATGTGCACCAACAGTTGGTAATCATATTTGAAAATACTTGCAATGATATCTGGATGCCAACTAGAAATGTCAAGCAGGCCAAAAGAAAATCTAGTAAAGCATTATGTTATCCCTTCATTTGTTTCATGTTGCTGCAACAAACTGCCACAGGATGGGTAATTTATAATAAATATTTATTCATTACTTCACTGTTTTGGAAGCTGAGATGTACAGGATTAATGTACTAGCATCCTCCAAAAGTTTTATTTCTGTATTATAACATAGGAGGAGCAAGTATATGGTAAAAATGGTCAGGGAGAGGAAGAGAGGGAGAGAAGGAAGAAAGGAGATGAAAGAGAGACTAAGAAGGGGAAAGAAACAATGAATAAGAAGAGAATAACCAAACCTCATAACTATTAGGCCAGTCATGCATTGCTCTTTTATGATCTAGACACTGTCCCAATGGCAACTAAATTTCAATACAAATTTTGGAAAGGCTCAATATTTAAAACCTGACATCTCTTTAAAAATGAGTTCACTAAATGGCACCTTTATGCAATGTCGCGTCCCCCCTTGTCCAGCAAGGAATGACGCAACTCATAAAAGCTCTTCTCCTGCAGTTTATTCAGGTCCCTTGAAAACAGTCTTCCGAATAATGGGGCAGACCCAACCCACAGGCTAAATACTAATTAAACAGCCAGTCAAGTAAAGCCAAGTGGTGCTATCTTAGAGGTCTACGTATGCGGAAGCAAGCCAGATCAGCAGTCTTTGCCAAATATGAACTTATTATCAAAAAGAGCACTCACCGTCGGGCTGGTGGAAGGCGGAGACCAGCGCCATCTTTAGGGCGCGGCACTTCGCAGCTCTCTACAATGCAAAGCAATCTGAACTAGACACTGAAGGGGGAAGGGATGCAAAGGAAGACTTGTTTTGTCCAACTGTGATCCTGTACTGTGCTCTGCCTGGTTTCTAGGCAACTGCTACTGTCACATGCTAGAATTCTAGCAGATTCTTAGAAACAATGGTGATATGATTAACTCCAGAGAAACTTACTCTTTTAAGTTTCTTTTGGCAAAGAAGTACATGCAAGTGATGACACTAATGATGACCAATGACAATTTTAAATCACACAAAATTTATTTACTTATCTATTTTTTGTTTATTTATTTATTTTTCTACCATGTGTGCAGTTACATGCATGGAGGTAAGAGAACAACTTTCAAGAGTTTGTAAACACCTCTCATCACATAATAATTGAAACTCCAACTGTACAGAACAAAGAAAGAATATTAAAAGCTATAAGAGAAAAAGGTCAAGTAACATATAATGACAGAACCATCAGAATTACACCTGATTTCTCCTCAGAAACTTTAAAAGCCAGAAGGGCCTTGGCGGATGTCCTACAAGCCTTGAGAGAACATAGGTGCCCAGTCAGACTACTATACCCAGCAAAACTCTCTATCAACATAGATGTAGAAAACAAGATATTCCATGACAAAATCAAATTCAAACAATATCTCCTCACAAACCAAGCCCTACAGAAAGTATTAGAAGGAAAGGTCCAACCCAGAGAAGATAACTACACCCAAGGAAACAGAGGAAACAAGAAACTCCACTACAGCTAAACCAAAAGAAACACACAACTACCACCTACATCAAAATAATAGGAAATAACAACATTTGGTAATTAATATCCATCAATATCAATGGACTCAACTCCCCAATAAAAAGACACAGGTTTACAGAATGGATCCCTAAACAAGACCCATCATTTTTCTGCATACAAGAAACACATATCACTAACAAAGATAGATACTACCTCAGAGTAAATGGCTGGGAAAAGGTTTTCCAAGCAAATGGACCCAGGAAACAAGCTGGAGTAGCCATCTTAATATCAAATAAAATAGACTTTCAATGGAAGTTAATCAAAAAAGATAGAGAGGGGCATTACATACTTGTTAAAGGAAATATTCAGCAAGAGGACTTCTCAATATTGAATATCTATGCCCCAAATACAAGGGCACCTACATGTTTAAAAGAAACTCTTTTAAAGCTTAAATCACACACCAATCCTTACAAATTAGTAGTAGGAGACTTCAACGCCCCACTCACAACAATGGAGAGGTCATGAAGACAGAAAACAAACAGAGAAACAATGACTCTGACAGAGGTCATGAACCAAATGGACCTAACAGATATGTACAGAACATTTCACCCAAACACAAAAGAATACACCTTCTTCTCAGCACTGCACTGAACTTTCTCCAAAATCAACCATTTAGGCAGACACAAAGCAAGCCTCAACAGATATAAGAAAATTGAAATAACCTCTTGTATCTTATCAGATCTCCATGGAATAAAGCTGGACTTCAACAACAACAACAAAATAACAGAAAGCTTACACACTCATGGAAACTGAACAACTCTTTACTGGATGACTACTGGGTCAGGGAAGATATAAAGAAGGAAATCAAAGACTTCTTAAAATCCAACAAAAATGAAGGCACAACATACCCAAACCTATGGGACACAATGAAAGCTGTGCTACAAGGAAAGTTCATAGCACTAATTGCCTTCAAAAATAAAATTGTGACAGCTCATACTAGCAAATTAACAGCTGAACTGGAAGAATTAGAAAAAAAGAAGCAAACACGCCCAACAGGAGCAGAAGGCAGGAAATCATCAAACTTAGGGCTGAAATCAACAAATTAGAAACAAAAAGAGCGATACAAAAAAAAATCAATGAAACTAAGAGTTGGTTTTTTGAGAATATCAACAAAATAGCCAAACCCTTAGCCAAATTAACTAAAAGGCAGAGGGGGAAAAAATGAAATCAACAAAATCAGAAAAGAAAAGAAAGAAATAACAAAAAACATTGAGGAAATCCAGAGAATCTTTAGGTCCTAATTTAAAAATCTATACTCCACCAAATTTGAAAACCTAAGTGAAATGGACAATTTTCTTGATAGATTCCACCTATCAAAGTTAAATCAAGATCAGGTTAACAGACTAAACAGCCCTATAATCCCTAAGGAAATAGAAACAGTCATTAAAAATCCCCCCTCCCCCCAAAAAAAAAGCCCAGGGCCAGATGGTTTCAGCACAGAATTCTACCAGACCTTCAAAGAAGAGCTAATAAAAATACTCTTCAAACTCTTCCACACAATAGAATCAGAATGAACAGTGTCAAACTCATTCTATGAGGCCACAGTCACACTGATTCCTAAACCACACAAAGACCCAGCAAAGAAAGCAAACTTCAGACTAATTTCCCTCATGAACATGGATGCAAAAATACTTAATAAAATACTGGCAAACAGAATCCAGGAACACATGAAAAGTATCATACACTATGATCAAGTAGGCTTCATTCCAGGAATGCAGGGATGGTTCAACATATGAAAATCCATCAATGAAATTCACCATATAAACAAGCTGAAAGGAAAAAAACCCCACATGATCATCTTGCTAGATGCTGAAAATGCTTTTGACAAAATCCAACACCCCTTCATGATAAAATCCTGGAAAGAATGGGCATAAAAGGTCCATAACCTAGAAATACTAAAGGCAATATGCAGCAAGCTAGCAAACACCATCAAATTAAATGGAGAGAAACTTAAAGCATTTCCTCTAAGCTCAGGGACAAGGCAAGGACACCCACTTTCACCATACCTCTTCAACATAGTACTTGAAGTTCTTGCTAGAGCAATAAGAGAGCTAAAGGAGATCAAGGGGCTACAAATTGGAAACAAAGAAGTCAAATTATCCCTATTTGCAGAAGATATGATAGTATATAAGTGATCCCAAAAATTCCACCAGAGAACTCTTACAGGTGATAAACACATTCAGCAAGGTGGCTGAATACAAAATTAATGCAAAAAAATCAGAAGCCCTTCTTTATACAACAAATAAATGGGCTGAGAAAGAAATTAGGGAAAGAACACCCTTCACAATAGCCACAAACAATATAAAATACCTGGGGGTAACTTTAACCAAGCAAGTGAAAGACCTGTGCAACAAGAACTTCAAGTCCTTGAAGAAAGAAATTGAAGAGGCCATGAGAAGATTGAAAGATCTCCCATGCTCATGGATAGGTAGGATCAACATAATAAAAATGATCATCCTACCAAAAGCAATATAAAGATTCAATTCAATTCCTATCAAAATACCAGCACAATTCTCTGTATACCTGGAAAAAGCAGTTCTCAAATTCACATGGAATAACCAAAAACTCAGAATAGCTAAATCAGATCTGAACAATAAAAAAAAAAAAACCTGGAGGTATCACCATGCCATATTTCAAGTTGTACTACAGAGCAATAGTTAAAAAAAAAAAAAACCAGCATGGTACTGGTATAGAAACAGACCAGTAGATCAATGGAATCGAATTGAAGACCCAGAAACGAACACACACACCTGTGGTGACTTAATTTTTGACAAAGAAGCCAAAACCGTACAACGGAAAAAGGACAGCATCTTCAACAAATGTTGCTGGTCCAACTAGATGTCCACATGTAAAAGAATGAAATTAGACCTATACTAATCACCTTGTACAAAACTTAGGTCCAAGTGGATCAAAGACCTTAACATAAGGCCATACACACTAAATCTACTAGGAGAGAAAGTGGGGAAAACCCTCGAACTCATTGACACATGTGACAGCTTCCTGAACAGAACACCAACAGCTCAGGATATAAGACCAACAATCAATAAATGGAACCTCATGAAACTGAAAAGCTTCTGTAAGGCAAAAGACACTGTCGTTCAAACAAAATGGCAGCCTACAGATTGGGAAAAAATCTTCACCAACCCCACATCTGACAGAGGGCTAATATCCAAAATTTACAAAGAACTCAAGAAATTAAATGCCAAGAAACCAAATAATCCAATCAAAAAATGGGGAACAGAGCTAAACAGAGAATTCACACAGGAGGAATCCCTAATGGCTGAGAGACACTTGAAGAAATGCTCAGCATCCTTAATCATCAGAGAAATAGAACTTTAAGATAACTCTGAGATTCCATCTCACACCTGTCAGAATGGCTAAGATCAAAAGCTCAAATGACAGCACATACTGGCGAGGGTGTGGAGAAAGGGGAACACTCCTCTATTGCTGGTGGGAATGCAGGCTTGTGCAACCACTATGGAGGTCAGTCTGGTGATATCTTAGAAACCTTGGAATAGCTGTGCCTTAGGACCCAGCCATGCCACTTCTGGGTATACATTCAAATGATTCCTCACCAAATCACAAGGAAGTTTCCTCATCTATGTTCTAGCAGCCTTATTTGAAATAGCTAGAAACTGGAAACAACCCAGATGTCCCTCAACAGAGGAATGGATAAAAATACTGTGGTACATCTACACGATGGAATACTACTCAGCCATCAGAAACAATGAAATCATGCAATTTGCAGCCAAATGGATGGAACTAGAGAAGCTCATCCTGAGTGAGCTAACCTAGACTCAGAAGGATGCACATGGCATCTATTCACTTATAGTCGGATTTTAGCCATCTAGTACAGGATAACTATACTACAACCAATGCACCAAAGGGGACATGATCATAGACCTTTTTTTTTCCTGTCAATGAGACACTTTGTCCTAGTGATGCTGCCTTGTAGGCTCCCAGTGTATGAGGAGGCTCTTGGCCCTCATATGACTGCTGAAATGGGGCTAGGGACTATCATGTAGGGACATTCCACTCCAGAGGAGTGTGATGGAAGTGATAGGGGGTAGAGAGTGGTAGGGCAGGACTGGGAGGGGTAGAAAGAGGACACTGTGATGGAGATGTAACCTGAAGTAATAAATAAATATTTTTTTAAAAAAGAGTTTGTGTTCTTTTTTTTTAATCACATGGGTTCCAAGGTTTGAATTCAGAATGTTAGGGGTGGGGCCAAGCATTTTTACCTGCTCCTTTCCAGTTCAATCAGTGAAATAATTCTGGGTTCATTTCCTATAGATGGAAATGACTGACTAAAAACAGAGGATAAAGTCAACGAGTTTACATGTTGAAAGCTTACATTCTGGGAAGAGTAAATAATAGAGATAATGAGTGACATGTTTACTGAAGAATGAGTTATTTTCTATTTCCTAAGACTGTTTCTATCCTCATTGTAAGAAGGGAATTGAGAGCAAATCTGAGTATAGCACATGCTGGTAACATTGTGAAGAAAGGGGAACATCCCTGCATTGCTGGCGTGAGTGAAAACTTGTGCAACCACTATGGAAATCAGTCTAGGGATATCTTAGAAAACTTGGAATAGCCCTACCTCAAGACTCAGCCATACCACTTCTGGGTATACATCCAAATGATTCCAAACCAAAACACCAGGGCATCTCCTCATCTATGTTCATAACAGCCTTATTTGTAATAGCTAGAAACTGGAAACAACCCAGATGTCCCTCAATCGAAGAATGGATTTAAAAAAAAAAATGTGGCACATTTACACAATGGAATACTATTCAGCTATCAGAGACAACGAAATCATGCATTGAAACTAAATGGATGGAACTAGAAAAGCTCGTCCTAAGTGAGCTAAGTCAGACTCAGAAAGATACACATGGTATGTAGTCTCTTGAAAGTGAATATTAACCATATAGCACAAGACAACCATCCCACAACACACAGACCCAATCAGACTGAAACCTAGCATAACTATCTTATGAAAAATTCTACCTAAGAGCAAGTCATGGACCCTGTTGCTTGTTAGTGGAAAACATTACCCTACCTGGGCTGCCATATCTGGCCCCAGTTCAACAGGAAGTTCTTAGCCTTCATGTGACTGATGAACTGATAGGGGGTTGATAAGTGGGGGCTCCTCTCATCTGAGGAGAAAGAAGAGAAGGAGATGGGAAAGAGGATGGGTGGATGGGACGTGAAGGGGAGGAGGGAGAGGACTTTGACCAAGATGTAACTTGAAAAAATAAATTAATAATTAAAAAGAATAATATAAACAACAAAAAGAACCCAGGAAGAAGCTGCTTGTAACCTGGCCCCTGTTCCAAAGGTTGAGGATGAGAAGAAATGAAATTTCTGTTTCTGGTAATGGTTAAGAAGAAGCAGAATGATTTCCCAAATGAAGCATGGTAGTATACTAAGTCATTTAGAACTGACGTGGCCAAGTGGAAGAATGGCAAAGATACAACTGGTCCAGTAGGTGGCCTTATGAAAAATGTACACAACAGTAGGGGAAAAAACCTTACTGAATGAATTATCTTAAGTTCTGTCACCCTAGTGGTTTAGGGACTCAAATAAAAGTTAATATAAAAAAATCTCAATATGAATGTGATTTGAACCCACCATCCCAATACATAGAAGATGATATCCTTGAAGTAATCAACATTATTATTCCTTAGACTAAGATGAAAGTTGCTACTTTGTGGATATTATTAAATAGTATCTACCCCCAAAATAGTATCACACATACAGCTAGGAAAACAGAGATCTGAAATGGCACCTTACAGGTGCGCATAATATCAACTTCTAACTACAGGTAAAAAAAAAAAATTAGACACCAATTAAATAAAGACTGTAATTCCTGTGAGTGGCACAATTCTCCTCAGGAGAAACTGTCTGTCAAATTTATATATACTTATACATAGTTGTACATGTGACAACAGAATTTCATGCAGTGCGTTCTATTCTCCTGACTATCAAACATCTAATCTTAAACATTGGATAGTATTTCATTTGCAGTTCTACACATGCAGGAACATGAACACACAAATGCACATGCACATATGCTTGACATAACATTGCTTAAAACTGCAGCCCCCAGATGAATACAGAATTATCTCCTTCATCTCTTGGCTTAGATGGTTCTAGATACAGTTTTTAAAGTGCTAATTCTTCATTCTGGGCTTCTTCACTTAACTCTGCAGAGGGGTGAGTATCTTTGTGTCTTTGTACTCTTTAGTTTTCTCTGTCATCTCCAGTCCAAAAATGATTCTACAGCCCACTTTCTCTGATCCATCTCCAATTGCTGATGAGCTTACCCCAAGAGTGCATTTCTTCAGTTCTAATGCCCAGGCCACTCTGTCATACTTTTTCCTCTGTCGATGTAGTGCTCTTTTCTGTTTCCTTCACTAGTTTCCCATGTCTGCCTCTCATCTTTTCTGATTTATAAGATTCAACAAAAGGAAGCAGTATAGTGTGATGACAACAACAAAAAGTACTGGAGTTAAAAGTCTTTCCCATCAGAAAGCTGAAGTTCAAGTCTCTTTCTGCCATTTACTGGCTCAGTGCATTTTGACAGGTCATTTTGTAGTTCTCAGTTCTCACTGACAATGTTGAATTTGGACAAAGTTCAGCAGATTGGAGATATGTGTGGAGAATTGGTCCTACTGATATACTTTCTTTAAACAATACAGTATTTAAAGTTCTTAAAAATGATTATAGAGGAAAACTATATACTCTATTTCTTCAAAAGACTTATCATTTCCCAGAGCCTTCTGCTCCCCAACTTCACACATAGAGATTTGTTCTTAGGATTGCTGAATTATGTGCTACTTGTGACTAATACCCATTCAACCCTAGTTGCTCTTTATGGTTTTTACACTGTTATTTTTCAAGCAGACACCTGCTACTTTACATCCCCTGGCCACAGTAACATTTTAGTCAATCAACTTCTCTCTAACCAAAACTGCATTGTGACAATAAAAGTTAAGAGACTAAGAAATATAAAATCTGAAGGCAGGAAAAAGATTAATTTTTAATGTTATGACTTTAATTGGGTTTTAATAGGCAGTTAATTGGGATGTCACATGTCTTCCTGGATAGGATGGACACCATGCACAAAGAAAGTGCCCTAGCTACATTCCATCCACAATTCTCTTTGGTCTGTGATCTCCCCCAGGTTAGTAGGCACTCTCCATGAGCCAGGCAAACCCATGCCACCTCCAGATATTCTAGAACCCTATGGCCTTCTGAGGAAGCAAAAGCAAATATCATAATGAACTACCCACATTTCAATCCTTTCAAAGAAAAATGCTTTAAAACATTCATAAAAGCAGCTCAGTGGGCACCTGTATATCAAATCTCTTTTGCAAAATAACACTTTGATGTGTTAAATGTAAATCTATTGGAAGCACATAGATTCAATAGGTCCTGAAATATGTCCAGGCTTAAAAATATAAATGAAGGAAAACATCTTTAGTGTGGAGTCTGGGAATATTTGTTTGCTACAATGTATTGGAGAACAAACTATTTCTTTTTACTTACACAGAATCTCAACTATGATAGGGCTTCTGGACCCTTCTCTACTCTAGTCCCCTTCCCTGCCATCTGACTTCAACTCAAGCAAACTATAGTACCGAGTCACTAACCATCATTAAGAAGGAAAACAATGATCTCATTTCACTCAGAAATACTGTTTGCAAATGACTCCCTTGTGTGTTCTATACCACACAATGAAAAAAAAGTTCAGAGGTGTATGCTTACACTAGGCTTTCTGATGGTAGGTAGACTCTCTGGTCAAGATAGCTAGCTATAACTCTCTTCTATATCAAATATCTAATATTTCATGAGAGAAAAATCACTTCTCTAAAGGAGTTCCCAATTAAAATTAGAATAAGAAGAACACACAGATAAGTTCCTGAAACTGGTATTGGCAAACAAAACATAACCACAATCAGACTGTCCCTAGTCATATGCATAGCTACATGCAATAATGTCTTTATAGTTACTGATAGTAATGATTATAAAATAACAGTGATATCATATGTCCATTGCTACTACTAATAACACAGAATCCCCTGTTCATCAGTTCCCTTAAATGATAGTGTCTTAGTTACTGTTCTATTGCTGTGAAGAGACACCATGACTAAAGCAACTTATAAAAGGGGAAAAAAGAAATCATTTAATTGGGTCTTGCTTACAATTTTAGACGGTTAGTCCATTATCATCATGGTGAGAAGCCTGGCAATAGACAGCTGTGGCACTGGAGTAGTAGCTGAGAGCTTCCATCTTATCAGCAAGATGGAGGGAAAAAAAGAGAGAGCCTTTGAAACCTCAAAGCCTACCCCCATTAACACATCTCTTCTTACAAATACAAACCTCCTAAACTTTCCTAAACAATCTACCAACTTTGGATAAAACATTCAAATATATAAGCCCGCAGAGGCCATTCTCACTCAAATCACCACAGATAGGGATTGAAATAAGCATTTTGTATGTATTTATATACTTTTTTCTTATTTAATCTACCCCACAGTGCTCCATGGTAAGTGTCATTAGGCCTGTTTGCTCTTAGCTGTCTTAATGTGCATACTTCTTAGTCTCTATTGTACTAAGACAGGAGTCCCAAGCAGTCTTGGCCAGGAGACAAATCTGACACATAGTCAACTGCATTGCACAGTGATTGCCACCTTCACTATGATAATGAGGCTTTCTTACATGGTCAAGCCAGATTACTTCTGGCTTCCTCTTTGTTTACTAGAGAAGAACCTCTCTACCCCAGAGGCTCGCTCCTCAGGTTTATATCTTCAACCATTTTACCAACTCTGTTAAATTAGCCTTAATTCCAGTTCATGCCCCAGCTAAGTGAGATCAATGAATCACCTACAGTTAGTATGCACAAGTGTTGTGAACTCCAGCTAAGCACCATGAGCTAAGAGACAAAATTCAGAATCAGGAGACTAGATTCAGAAAAAGAATTTCACAAGCTTTCTCTCCTATGTGGGAATCCAGACTTTCAAAAAATAAGAACGGGGGCTGGAGAGATGGCTCAGTAGTTAACTGCCCTAGCTGCTCTTCCCTGGTTTGGTTCTTAGCATTCACATATTGGCTCCCAGACTGTAACTCCAGTCCTAGAGAATCCAATGCCCTCATCTGGCCTCTGCAGGCACTGCAGTTCACATGGTGCACAGATATATATGCAGGCAAATCACTCATATTGATGAGAAAAACAAACCTTTTTTTTTTTTTTTTACAGAATTGAAACAGACAGGCACCTATTTAAAAAGTAGAAATATTCCAATGAAAAGTGGAAGGGAGGACATAAAAGGAGTAATGTAGGGTGGGTAAGATCAAAGAATGTTGTATATACATTTGGTGATGTCATAATGAAGCTATCATTTTTTACAATGACTATATGTTAAACCGACATATAAATAAAACATATGCATATGAATTCATTAGAAATGAGTTCAAATTCCCTAGTTCCACCTTCTGCTCACCTATGTGATAGTGTATAAAATCTTCTCATTATCTCAGCTTCTGGTGTTTTAAGTTTGTCTTCTTGTCATCTTTAAGAAGAAAGTAATAGCAGCACTTCAATGTGGCATTATAAAGAATAAATGAAATAATAGAACTAAAATGCTTAAACTTGCCTAGTATTATGAGATGTTTATTAATTTAGGGCATGGCTGTTTCCAAGGGCATTCACTGGATTCTTATGATTTTCAGAATAAGCTTCTTAAAATTAATGCTCTTAATGGTCAGTCCTGAAATCAGGTACACACAAGCAACACTAAACAGACTCAGCAGATTGTATATTCAGGTGATCATATATATGCAACAATAAAAAATCAGGGAAAAAGACCATGAATATGAAAGGAAGTGATGAGGGAATGGGAGAGGTGGGGTAGAGAGCAGGATTGGAAGAGGTTAAATGATATACTGGTATTTTAATTAAAATGTAAAATTATTAAGAAAAATAAATTTTCCCATATAAGTCCATCCAACCCAACAGTCCTGTCTACCCTCTCCACTATCTACATAAGATAAAAGTATGACTTCCACTTACCCATGTTCAGCAACAAGTTAAAATTTTTTTAAAGTTCCTAAGTAGTTCTAAGGACCCCAATATTAGACACACAAACTCACTTATCAGTTGAAGTTATAACTGCCATTAATGTGTGATGTAACAAAATGTTACAGCAGGAGTAATGTCCTATATTCAAATAGGCCTGAAATCCTACCTCTGCTACCTCTTGGTTATGTGACCTTGTACAAGCATGTGTGTGTATGTATATGTGTGTGTGAGTGTGTGTGTGTGTGTTCTAGAACACATAATAATTTGCCAAAATTGTTATCTGTTTCACTCTCACCCATTAACATTTCGTGAGAAGAGTTTTCCTGGGGAGATAGAGCATACAGGTCTACTCACCTCAGATAGGAAGCCCATAACTGAACAACATACAGATACAACCAAAATCAAATTTGGTGAACCTATGAATTTTATTGATGTTACTTACAGGAATGTGGGTATGAGGTTACTTACAGAAATATGGATATGGGATTACTTACATTAATGTGGGTATGGGATTACTTACAGGAGCAGAAATTATTCAAATACCCCTGAGCTGCATTATCAAAGTCCACCCTATCATGGATGACAACTCAAAAAGCTTGGAACCTGAAGCATACGACTTAGCCTGCAATCAACTCCACACATTGGAGATTGTCCATTCCATGTGATGCTGTTGGTCTAAACTTCTTTCATGCAGCTTGACTGGTTTCTGCTTCTTCCAAGCACCTGGTCTGGTCTCAGAGTCTTCTTGGCAATTTGGCTTGTCTGAGGGTCTTCTTTGAGGCTTGGCTCCTCTGAGAATTACTCTAAACCTTCTTTATTGCTTACTCTGACAGGTAGAAGGGCCTAGTGAATCTGGTCAGTTTCAGGGACTTCCTAAAGCTATTTTGAGTTGTTTACCTTCTGGCTTAAGGAGCTTCCCAGAAGGATAGATTGTATCAGACTGGGAGGAAATTGTTTCACAACAATAAACCCTGTATTTCTAATAAAATTGAGAAGACAGTAAGCATACCGTTTATTGGAAATAGACAGCCATACAAACAATTGAGTTAAAATACTAGATCCTCTATTCACCCTGCAGGTATACGTTTTGGACAAATTACATTACTTCTCCATGCCTCTGCTTCTTTGCAAGCTGAAAAATTGTGGTAATAACAGTACCTGCCTCATGATGCTCCTGTGGTAGCTAAATAAATGAAAAAATACACAGGAAGTTTCTAAAACTACTAGATAAATAGTCAATGAATATTGTTTTATGTTACAGAAATGAGTAACTGTGGTTAAAGCAGGGCATACATGTGGGTGCCCTAAATCCCACTCACTTTACATGGCATACTCTGGAAATCATTGCTGCAGTTCAACTTTCTATCCAGCCCAAGAATGTATAGAACTCTTTAGACTCTTATCACCACTTCACACTCTTATCGAGGGTTAAGAAGCAACATTGTCTTAAAATGTTGTTTCTTAAAAATGTCAGGTTTAAGAGATGATTCAGTGGGAAAGAGTGTTTGCTGCTTAAGTATAAGGTTCTCAGTGTGAATCTCCAGCACCTATATAAAAAGTCATGTATGGTCATGTGTGACTGAAACCCCAACACTGGGAGGAACAGACACAGGAGGTTTGTTGGGGCTTGCTGGCCACCAGCCTGACCAAAGCATAACCTCAAGGTTAAGTGGGAGACTATCTAGAGGGAATAATGTGGACAGTGTTAGAGGAAGACATTTGGTATCCTCCTCTGTTACATGGGTGCAACCCCTTACATTTGTATGGATCACATATATTCATACACAGAGAGACAAAGTAAAAATTTAAATGACACTAACTCTATTCCAGACATAAAATCTTTCTCTTGAATTGATTCAAAATGTACCACCCAGAAGAGTGAGAGAGGTGTCACAGAAATAAGAGACCAAAGGGATAAATTATTCCAAGGATTAACTCTAATCTAAGCTACAGGATTGTTACTAGAAAGAGAACTGCAAATATTGGAACCCTATTCCACAATGCACTCCCACCTGGAGATAGTCTTTAGGAGGCAAATAAAGTTAGAGCATATCATAAGGGTGGGGTCCTACCTAAAAGCTGTGGTCCTACAAGAATTGGAAGTTATCTGTGTTTCCCTCCCCTACCCTCAATAGGCACTTAGGAAAGGCCTTGTAAGTACATAGCTAAAAGGCAACCTTCTGCAAGCTGGGCAGAGTTCTGTCACTAGAACTTAAACTTCCTGTTGCATTTAATCTTGAAGCAGCCCACATAGACTAACATAGGTACCATAAGGACTAAACAAGGCATTATGTATAAAGTGTCAGGCACTAGTCCAGCATTCAGAGCATAATTATTTTATTCTTAGTTCTTAGTTAGGTCCTGAACAACTATAGTAAGCAAACCAAATCATTTTTCCACATAAAGTTGGTCAGATAATTAAAGACAGATGGCATGGAGGACCCAGTACAGAACTTTGCCAGACATATCCAGCATTTACCTCTTAATTTAGAACCATTTCATATGCCTGTTTCCTAACTGCACTGTAAGCTCCCTGAGAGCAGAGACCATGGCTTCATTGTTCCTGTAGTTTCATTGCCTAGTTACATGGATATGAGGTATAAACATCGAGCAAGTGAGTGGATGATCATACTGCTGTAACCTGTTAGCAGGCATTTGGAAGCCTTTGGGTCATAAATAGCATGCTTCTTTTCTCCCATATAGCATTTTGCACTTCCACTGAACTCTTTAGCTAACAGCAAGCCTGTTGCCCCTCGGCCACTGAACACACTGTGGCAATGAGCAGAGAATAACCAACCATGATTGTCAAAAGAATATTTCTGTGCTTATGAGCTTCTGATTCATGGTGGTCCCCCAAATTTAAACTTGTGTTATCTATCTAAAGGCAGAATGTGTTCCTGCTCAGAACATTTCCCACACAAAAGGCAATCTGGAAATACCACACTAATTCAATACTAACTTTGTACTGAGGCATTGTCAGACTTTTCATCTTCATCCATTACTTTGAGTGAAATGACTGCAGCTGTTTTGTATAGAGCTGGTGGGCAGCATATTAGAAATAATTTACTAAATAATTTTCTAAATCTTTTGGAAAAAAAACAAAGCCAATTGAGACACTTACTGTTACTTGTGCATATGTGTATAACTAAATTACTATTCTTTGTGTGAAATCTGGTTAGGTGTGGAATGGGAGTTAATGAACCTGTAGTCAAATAGGCTTGGTTATACAGTGCAACTCTGTCAAAAACAGAACCTATTGTT
Organism: Lophiomys imhausi; assembly: GCA_907164525.1. Classification (NCBI taxonomy): domain Eukaryota; kingdom Metazoa; phylum Chordata; class Mammalia; order Rodentia; family Muridae; genus Lophiomys; species Lophiomys imhausi. The sequence goes on along the minus strand of CAJQZJ010000518.1, from coordinate 1,594,475 downwards.
AACAAGCTGACATTTCTTATTTCAAAACAATCTCCTAGAAGAGGTAGAAGAAAGCAAGGAGGGAAGAAGGAGGAAGAATGATTGAGAGGAAGAGGATCAGGCATAAGGAACATTGGTGGACCAAGGGAAAGAGAGTGAGAACAGAATCAGAATCAATGGAATAAAGAAGGGAGTTGTGGCCACTAGCATAGCAACAACACTTTGAAGGGGAAAGCTGCCTATTGCTAGAAGAAAACTTGGATATATGACATGGACACATGGATATTCCTCTTAAACAATACGGGGCAGTCAAATTCTTCTGCTCATTTCTTTATATGAGATCTATGGCATGTGTATAAGCATATTAACAACAACTGTAAGAGTTAGCATTCACTTAGTGTTTACTGTTAGCCGAATACCTTACTGAAGTACACATATTTAATTTTCACAATCTCTTTATAAGATATGTACTATCATGTCCAATTTACAATCAAGGAAAAAAACTAAGGCTCAGAATGTTATACAAAGAAGTCAACTATGAACAGCTTAGAAACAGAGCCCTGATTTGAATTTTTATTTAAGAAACATAGCATTACATTGTAGTTCGCCTCATACACTGATTAGATTAGGAATTGAGGTAGTTCTTGTCCATCCCCCGTCAATTGTAACAATATTTTCGTGAACTCTAAACTTTGATCATAGCTAAAGATTTTTTTCCATTAAAAATGTAGCCTTTTCATACAAGAATCTGACCTCATATGTTTGGGCCTATCCCTTTGACCATTTTCATTCAGTGTACAGGAATTGGAAGCTGTAAGAGATGATAGTGGAGTAGGAGAGAAGATGGGGGGTACAGCAAGTATGTTACAGACTTAAGAGTGGAAGCACAGCTATGTGGCTGGATACTGTATCATATGTCTCTTCTGTTAGATAACCTTTCCTTGTACAGCCACCAAAAGCCCCCAGGGCCTGCAATAAGGAAAGCAGAGGCTTAAATGGCCTGGGAGCACCTGCTGCCTTCTCTCCAGAACAGGAGATTGGGATTCTTAGGCTCCTTGGAGCACTCTCAGGGAAGAGCCCTCCCTTTGTAGCACTGATTCCTCCACTGAAGGACGCTGGCTCCTCCTGCAGGTTTGTCCTGGAAATTACCTGTTTTTCTTTCAACTGCTGTCCTTCCCATTGGAGATAAAAGATCCACCCCAGGCAGTCATCCTCATTCTCCTACTAGTGGACCCCTCCATAGAGAGAAGAAAGAATCACTGAGGCTAGGGTCAGATCCCACTTCTGCTCCTGGCCAATTACTCTGAGTCTAAGCAGCAACTCTGTTGGAGGGAGATTTGATGAACTATTCATCACAATCCTAAATAATTCATTTCCCTTTGAGAACAAGCAGCCCACAGGAGCTGTGAGGTTTTCATAAGTTGACACCTTATGAGAGATGAAAACTAAAACAAAAACTCCCTTTTAGAGAAACCACGGTTGTTTATATGCCAATTCCTACATTTCCCTTCCACAGTGCCCAGTGTTTCCTTTCTGCCTTGTTCCCTCTTGTTGGGCTTCTATTGTTTTCTGGCTCTATTTTTGTCATTCAAAGAGCACTTCATAGGATTTGTGGTGCAGACCTTTATCCTCAGCTCCTCTAGTGGCAAGACATTCAATTGAGTACATTATAACTCAATTCCCTTTGGGATTTAGGAACAAGGGATAAGCACCACCTTTGCAAAGGACAGTGTGTGTGTGTGTGTGTGTGTGTGTGTGTGTGTGTGTGTGTGTGTACACATGCATGCATCCATACATGTGCATGTGTATAATGAATACACACAGAGCACTTTAGAATACAGGTTGTGTCACTTCCTCCTGATATCAGGTTCCCTGGCAGAGTTCTACTGCTTGCCGCTGTTCTGCAAACATGGTCTTTCTTGCTTCTCCTACTTCTTTAGTGAAACCTCTTCAGATCTCGCTTTCAGATAAGCCTGTGTCTCTGCATTGTACAAGGCCCCTCTGTCTGTATCCTCAGCTATTCATATACATCAGTACCCAGTATACCAGGAAATGGGACTTGTACAATTGTAAGATCTCAGGCTGAGACTAATTATGTTCTCTGGTATTGGTCCTACCTCCTCCTGCTGACTTTACAGTTCTGGGGATCTGACTATGCCCTGGGAACAAAGTACCTCACCCCATCTGCCATAAAGCAGCGGCAAAGAAGGAGAGAGATACTGATCAAGAACCCATTCTCCCTCCACTCCCACATTGACCTTTGTCTACTAACCATTTCCTACCAGCATAGCTTCTAGACAATACAATGGGTTAGAATCAGAGATAATGAAAGGATTTATAGAAAACAATTAAACGTACATATACCTCAAAATAGTTTAACTTCCCAAATCACACTGCTTTTGTAACACAGCACATGAAAATAAATAAATACAATTAGAATTGAGCTTATTTAGCAACCAGAAATCCTCACTGATCAAGGCAAACAAGTAAGAGGCTTAAGGTATGTCTTCCATTAGGCAAAATAATGAGAAAATACAGATTTCTAAAATACCTTCCTCTTAAAGCCAGTCACTCTATTGCATTGCAAAACTCATTCAACATGTTTATATTTGTCAACAATGTTCTTGTTTCCTAAGACCAGGATGAGTTTAAAGATCAGAGTTAATTGGTATAAAATAATATGCAGGCTCCCATCCCTAATCAAAAAGCTAACAGCAACTGATATAAACTTGCCAAGGAAAAATAAGTTTACTCCAAGGTAGGACCCATGCCCAGGAGTAGCTAACCAACACAAAACAAACTCAATGGTTGTTGTTTTTTTTTTTTTTTTTTTGTAGACTGTTACATATTACTCTTTTTGGACTTCTTTTTGTTTTTTGTTTTGTTTTGTTTTATTGGCCTTTGCTTGTAGATTTTAGTATCCATTTGGGGGGGGGTTGAGGGGTTTAAGTGTTCTTGGCTTGGGGTTTGTGTTTTGGTTTGTTTTTTTTTTTCTTTTTTTAAATACTTTATTTTTTTTTCTTCAAGTTACATCTCAGTCACAAACCCCTCCCTATTCCCCCTTCCTATCCCGCCCTTCCACCCTCTTCCCCCCAGAAGTTTCCCCTTTCAGTCCAACAGATGGTTCCTTCTCTTATAGCAGTAAGTATTATACAAAACAACAGATATAAATATGCCACATTTGTGAGAGTTAAATGGCCCAGTATACCTTCCCAATGTCCAGTTTATACACATTTGGCCCCTGACTTTAACATTCTACTATCTAACCATCTCCATGAGTTTAAAGGTCTATATCTGACTCAACATTCATACTAACTTGCAACACACTTTTAAGAGTATCTTCTTAGATCTATAACACCCTCTTGATTCCTAAACAACTCAAAATTTAACTATGAGACTCTAGCTGTCTATTCTTCAACCACCTTAGAGACCTGAGAGGGATAAATATATCTGCTTTGTTTTTTAAAGAGACAGAAAGAAAAGGAGTATGGTTGGATGGTAGGGATGTAGGGAGGAACTGGGGTGAGCATTGGGAGGGGAAAATGTGATCAGAATATATTGTAAGAAATTTTTCCAGTTAAAATAAGTAAATAAAAAATTTCTGGAGCCAAAGATTCAAGAGCACTTAAGAGTCCAGAGTTTAGTCAAATATCCTAGTACTAAATATAGTTGAGATGTACTATGAACAGATCTCAAAAGTTGCAATAATTGGAAGTCTACCACTATCTCAATGCTATAACTATGCTTCAGTTTCAAAGCAGTGTTATTTCCCAATAGCACAGAGAATAGAGGTTTAGTTGATAAAATATTGTGTTCATGATAATGATTTTTTAAACTTGAATAGCCAGATATTTGTTTAAATGTTATTGTGGGTCTATCTATGAGGTCATTTCTAGATCTAGTAGATTGTGAGATGAAACACTAGATCTCAGACTTCCACTTTCAGACTTGAACTTATACCACCAGTTCTCTTGGTCCCCAACATTCCAACTGAAGTTCTTTCTATTTCTTAGCTTCCATAATCATATGAGCCAACTGTGTGTGTATTTGTGTGTGTTTTTAATGTATGTTTCTGTGTGTTTTATATGTGTATGTGTGTGCTTGAGGCAGACAGACACAGTGAGAGACAGAGAGAGATGGGAGGGGCATGGGGAAAACTTATTCTAGTTGATGAAAAAGCAGAAGAGACAGACTTTTACACCACATTGACTAAAATCAAATCTTGATTGTGCTAGTTACCAACTGTGACATCTTAGATGAGATACTCCACTGTCCTATATTTCAGTTGTACCATCTATAGCACAGTGACACCAGAGTGCTATTAGACTAAGAATAATTGTTTTTTTAATATGTGCAAAGGCCACATAATGGTGCTTGGCTCATTGAAAGACATTTGTGTCATCATGAGAATATAGTTCAGAAATTATAATAGTAGAGATTTATAATGGTGCAAGATATTATGAATAAAGAAAAATTTAAGTTAAGAAAACCTTTCATATTATATTCCTATACATCTCTTGAAATACTGCAGATAGAGGTCACATATAAGCAGCTGTACCCCATGAGCCAAATCTGGCCCACAGCCTGTTTAAGCCAAGCAGCCTATGAGTTAAAAATGATTTTCACATTTTAAAATCTTTGAGAAACAGTCACAAGAAAAATAATTTTGACATGTGATAATTACATGAAATTCAAATTTAAGGTCTAAAAATAAAATTTTATTGGCACACAGCCATACTCAGCCATTTCTGTCAGTGACTGATTTTCTTCTATAGCAACACAGCTGAAAGAGACTACATGGCCCAAAAAGCCTAAAATATTTACTATCTGGCACTATATGGAACAAAAGTTTTCCAATCCTTCCTTTAAGTCACTATTTCTTAGTATCAAAATCATCATGTGAATCATATAAGTATAAAAGCCAGATTGCTAGGTAATCCATTGAATACATAATAGGATCTAATAATCTTTATTTATTTGAGCTCCGTTAAAGAATCCAGCCTGACTCAGGACTCAGGTTTAAATAAATACACCACCTAAATACTCTATTTCTTTTTGTACTATTGTTCACTATTGCATGCATTATCTGTGTGCTTTATCACGATCTTTTCACAAATATATTCAATGTACACATTGCTCATTAACCTTCCTTACTCCATATTATATCTCTTATTTCCCTGGTCTTCTTCCCCCCACAAAAGCTCCCTTCCATTTTCATGTCCTGCTGTTATTTTTTTCCAGATTGTTCATGTGAAAGAAAACATGTAATATTTGTCTTTCTGAGTCTGGATTATTTCACTTAATATAATGATTTCTGTTCCAACTATTTTGCTGAAAATGACATTGCATTTTTAGCAGTCCATCACCTTAACCACTTGGCCACCTCGTCTGACATTGCATTTTTTTTATAAAAATAAAACTATATTGTGTATCTATACCATAGTCCATATTTTCTTTGTCTATTTATCAGTTGATTATCGCTTAGACTGAATCTATATCATGGCTGTTGAAGATAGTGCTATAAACAACATTGATGGGCAAGTCTAAGTTGTCTCTGTGCTAGGCTGAGTTAGAATCCTTAGAGTCAGAAGTAGGATAACTGGATCATATGGCAGTTCTATGTTCAGTTGTTGAGGAGCCTTCATACTGACTTCCACTATGACTACACTAACTTACATTCCCATCAAATGTGATTACCACCTAAATTTTACTGACACTTAAATCTCTATCTCTAGTCAATAATTTCCACTGAAATTTTAGACTCAGATATCCCACAGCCTATTTAACATTTCCACATTCATGACCAATTGATCATTTTGATGTAACATATCCAAAACTGAACTTTGAATTCCCTACTGCCTCCCTGCTCTGGCAAGCTTTTACACTTACAGCTTTACTGTTTAATTTGAATGGCACTCACTACTAATAACAGAGACCAATGACATAGAAATCTTTTTGTTTATTTCTCCTCTAATCTCTCATCAAGGAGAACTAACAGGAATCCATTCAATCACCAAATTCTAAGGAATAAACCTTTTCCATTAACATTTATTAATATTATGCTAGTCTGAAATATTGGCAGAGGCTATCACTATGTAACTGTTCTACCTTCTTCCACCTGTTCAAGTTGAATATTCAGAAAGGGAAATATATGGCTCTCATAGAAAAATATAGTAGACATATGTTAAGGATCTTAGTCATTCACTAATTAAGAGAGAATCAGGAAAGATTTTTATCTGGTCTAAAGACCATTTGAGAGACTAATTATGTATAGGTAATTTTAGAATATTAGTTTTAAGTTAAATGTAAAACACTGGGCTAATATCTAAGAAGGTCACAACTATAATCATTCCATATATATATATGGAATGATTTCAATCTCTTCATTCTCTTAGTCCCTTTTACTACTCTTTACAGCATTTGTCACTGTAGGTTTCAGTTTGCCTATGATCTTACTTATCATTCCCCCCATTAGAAAGTAAACAGCATGAAGACAAGATGTTCTTCTGCTCATATGCAAGTGTCTCAACTCCTCCATCCCCTTAACTATCAGTATAGTATTTGGTGCAGTCAGTGATCAACAAATATTTGTTATGTTCACTCCTGAGTTCTTGAATTGATTCTATCATTACATAAAAACTTTGTAACTGGGAAAATTCTTTCTCTCCTTTGAGTTTCAAGTATACCATCAAGCTGAAGGTGGTACCTTTCTTTCAATGGACATACATATACATATACATATACATATACACATACACATACAAATACACATACATATACATATACATATACTGACCATTCTTACCTCACTGACCATTGTTACATTACTGACCATTGTTACCTCACTGACCTTGCTACCTCAATGACCATTGTTACCTCACTGATCATTGTTACCTCACTGACCATTGTTACATCACTGACCATTGTTACCTCACTGACCTTGCTACCTCAATGACCATTGTTACCTCACTGATCATTGTTACCCCCCAAACATTGTTACATCACTGCCTATTGTTACCTCATTGATCATTGTTACCTCACTGACCATTGTTACCCTACTGACCATTTTACCTCAATGATCATTTTTACCTGACTGACCATTGTTACTTCCCTGACCATTGTTACATCACTGCCCATTATTACCTCACTGACCATTGCTACCTCACTGACCATTCTTACCTCACCGACCTTTGTTACCTCACTGACAATTGTTATCTCACTGATCATTGTTACCTCACTGACCATTCTCACCTCACTGACCATTGTTACATCACTGATCATTGTTACCTCACTGACCATTGTTACCTCACTGACCATTGTTATATCAATTACCATTGTTACCTACCTGACCATTGTTACCTTACTGACCGTTGTTACGTCACTGACCTTTGTTATGTCACTGACCATTGTTATTTCACTGACCATTGTTACCTCACTGCCCATTGTTACCTCACTGACCATTGTTACCTCACTGACCATTGTTACATCACTGACCATTGTTACCTCACGACCATAGTTATCTCACTGAACATTGTTACCTCACTGACCATTGTTACCTCACTACCAT
>CAJQZJ010000518.1:1527551-1586919 GCA_907164525.1 Lophiomys imhausi | reverse complement strand
ACCATTGTTACCTCACTCACCATTGTTACCTCCCTGACCATTGTTACATCACTGCCTATTGTATATATATATATATATATATATATATATATATATATATATATATATCCCTATGACCTATATAGGACAGACACAAAATAGAAACACTTCACAAGTGCATTTGCTAGAATTGTACCAATAAGAAAAATGATAATCTCAGATTAGAAGAATTTAAAGTAGGCCTACTCATAAGGCACGTAGCTATAGAGGTATTGGTCAGTAGAAGGGACCAAAAAAGAACAACCATATATATGAATATATATACATATATATGAATATATATTCATTATCCACTTTCTAAAAGCAAAGACTAAAGTAGCAGGCATCACCATCATTTATTAAACAATTATCATTTCTTTCAACACAACAAGCTCAGCTTTATGGTAGATACTAAGAACACAGCAAATGTCAAGAACTCATACAGTAATTAAGGAAATAGTTCATATACATATAATATAAAGTACTATGATGAGTTGTTCATGGGCTGTAATAGTAAGTAATTTTAACAGTTACATTTTACTGAGGCCTTACTATGTACAAATATTCTAAAAAACTATGTATATGTATATATATATACACATATGTATAATCATTTTAAATCTTATTAAAAATCCATGAGAAAGTCACTGTCAATTCAAATCCTAGGAAATAATTATCAGCAATACAGTGACTACCTGGAGATAGTAAGTACTACTGGAATGCAGATGACCTCACTGTTGATACTATCTCGAAGAAAATAGATTAATTGACCCGAGCCTCAAATAAAGGGCAGTATTTAGACGATTGAAGAAGACAAAGTGTATCACTCCAACAAGTAACAACATAAGCTGACCACTGGCAACAGCATACCACAATTGCAAGACAGAAGTTGAGTGATTTCACCATATTCAAGTTGTCTGGTGGAACTGAGACAGTTCAGAAAGGAAAGTAGAAAACATACTAAGCAGGAGTTGGAGTGTCATGTTGAGGAGTACAGATCTGTTCTTGTAGACACTGAGAATTTGTTGAAGTAATTTGAAAGCATCCAAATTTCCTATCCAATAAGATTATTGTGGCAGTTGAGAGGTCATTGCTAAGACTCAGGCGTGAAATGACAAAAGTGTATAATGGGGTGGCTACAAGAGAAAACTACAGCAGAGAATGAATCATCTGTAATTAGTGACTAGGTTAGTCTTTACATGGATATTATAAAGATGAGCCTGTTTTCTAGTTAAGGGTATTCCTGACAGAAATGGGAAAGTATTCTGTGGTAAATGAAATGAAGTTAGGGAAAATGTGAGAAACATTCATAATAACAGAACTATCAATTTAATAAAACTTACAGTATTGTAAATTTCAAGATAATTCTGACTTAAATTCAACAACATGTGGTATATTGACTGTGTTATCAGGTGCTCATGAGACATTACAGAATAATAATGCTTTGATTACTTAAAAAGACAAAAATGCCCCATTTGGTGAAAAGTGTATATTTTCTACTAATCTGAAAATTATGCAAGCTACTTAGACTTTACCAGAATCTATTGGTAGGTGAAAACATTCTGCTAATACATGACATGACAGATGTGCTCCATTTGTCTCTCTAGAGATATCAGCATTCATCTTGCACTCTGATTTGTAAAACCAACTGTGGTTGACCTTACAAATTGGTTTCTCTCTCACTCACTTCTGGGTGGATTTGATCAGTAGGGAGCTCAGTAGATCAGAAGGAAGGGGAAATAAAGTCATGTAGCTTCTTCCCTAAGCCAATCAGATTCTTCTATGTGATTCCCTCCTGAGTCCTAGGAATTATTGCTCCTTCCTCCTATCCCTTCAGCTTGAAATTAATGCTATCTTCCTTTGGTATTATTGTGCTGTTACTTGTTGGTCTGATATACTGACCCATATCTCTATAGCTACTTGCCTTATGGGTAAGCCCACTTTAAATTCTTCTAATCTGAGGTTATCATATTTCTTACTGATATATTCTAGCAAATACACTTGTGAAGCATTTTTATTTTACATCAGTCCTACAGAGGGCATAAGGTTCATAGTATACTATTTAAGAAGCTGGGTTCTAGAATCCAATTAGACTGTGTTTGAAATACAGATCTGCCATTTACTAACCTGTGTGACTTTGGGAAATATCTTTATATGTGTGCCTCAGAATCCTCATCTGGAAAATGGAAATGATAACAGTATCTCCTTCAGAGTTTTAAAAACTCAATGAAGAAAATATATGTAAAGTAGCTGACACAGCAATGAGCACAGCATAAGGACTCAATAAATACTATCCCATAAAGGTAAGAAGTACAGTTGGAAAATTGGTTAATTAGGATTCTGTTTAGCAATTTATTGTTAAGTCTAATAGCTTGTTTGAAATAGTCTCCTGACTTCATTAGAGTAATTATTGCCTGTCAGTAAATGATGGGTTTGGGTCTCATCACATATGCTGGAATTTCACACATCTTGCTGTTCACAGCAGGGACCCAGTCTTAGTCCACCACTTTCACCACTTTTGTGCTCTATCATCAACACTCAATTCAAGGCATAGGGTCTTACTTAAGCAAAGGCACACTGATTCTTCAAAATAAAAATGGAAACAGGATTGGGGACCTCACATTTGTCAACTTGATCCCTTACTCTGAGCATACTACCACCATCATCTGCATAGGGCTGTCAGCATTACTACATATAAGTTACAGTACAAAATAAGGAGCAAGAATCCCAAGAAATCAAAGCAGATCTCAGGTTGAAGGAAAAATTCCAAGCAGAGACAAGAGATTACCAGTCCTGTGATATTACATGGAAGCGTAAGATTAGGACAAAGTTCACAGTCAGGGATCAAGATCTTGGGTACTAATAGCCATAAAAGAAGAATCATGGAATATAGTTAATATATAGAATATAGCTAATAATTTTAAAGTATCTGTTCAAAACCTGCTTTGGTGATTTGAATGAATATGGACCCTCATAGGCTCATATATTTGAATGCTTGGTCCTTTGTAAATGTTTTTCTTTCCTCAGATGAGGGGATGAAATGAGAGCCATACCCAAGCTTTATGAATGAGCCCAGAGCATTTCTAACTATCCCTTAGTCCTAGGACTGGAAGCTTCTAGCTTCTTTACAATCTAACCGCCTGCAAGCCTGACCTTGAAGGCTTCAGCTTCCAGCCTTCATTTGCTAACCAAAGTTTAGAATGTTTTCAACCTCTGAGACTTAATGCTGAATAAACTCAATCTTTCTAGTTCTCTCTGAACTTTGGTTGGTTGGTTGGTTGAACTCAGCTTTTCTGGCTCAAAACTCCTCTCCAAGCTGACTGATTCAAACTGGCTTCTTTCTATTTCTCACTTAATTGCTCTGCTTGGAAAAACTTCCTCTGAACTCCACAACTAAACTGCATGAAATCAACTGAACTGCACTAAACTGTATGTACCCCTGAACTCAACTGTACTGTCTCCACAAACACTCTTGTTTCTCCCTGCGCTACGGTTAAATAGTTCCTCTTTCCTGCCTGTTCTTGGGAGAGTTAGGCATAACCTATCTCTGACTCATTCTATCAAACCTTTCTCTGATTCATCACTTTGTCTGCCTCTTAGACACAATTGTTTAGGATTAAAAGTGTATACTAAACTCCAGCCAGAGGCATTCATTAAAAGAGTGTATTCTAGCCAGAGGGATTAAATGTATATACCAAAGACACATGTGTGTATTCCAGCAGGATCAAGCAGATTTAGGTATTTAGATGTGATCCCTTGCCAGAGTAACCTGGATTAAAGTTCCTCTACAATTACTAGTTGGTGGAATTGTTTTGGTATCACTAGAGATGGGTTTTAAGGTTTAAGAAAGCTCATAGTCTTCTAAGTTATTTCTCTTTCTCTCTCTACCTCATGCTTGTGGATCATGGTAAATTCTCAGCTATTGCATCAGAACCATGCGTGTCTGCTTGCTGACATGCTTCTTGCTGTGATGGTCAGGGACTCACCCTCTGGAACTATAAGTCCTAATAAACTCTTTCTTTTATAAGTAGCTTTGTTAGTGGTGATTTCTTCACAACATTAGGAAAGTAACTAAGACACCTATTATTTAAAAGAATTCATAAGAAGAAATGTGAGATATATATGTAGATAGATAGATAATAGATAGATAGATAGATAAACAGATAGATAGATAGAAAATAAAGATAAGATAGAGATCTGAAGTCGAAAGTGGAAGCAAGCATACTGAACCAAAATATTTGCAGAGAAAGGCAAGCAAAGTAGTTGAAGAAAACAGGGAGCCTTAAATCAAAAAACCTTTGTAACTGAATATAGACCACCACCCTAATCCAGAAGTTTCTCTCATCCATTTTCTCAAGACAAGTTCCGTAGTTTCCAGTACCCTACATGGTTACACTGAAGCTCACAAATAATTTTTTTTGGTTCATTGATTGTGTCATTGTTAATTTTTTTTTAACAGGATACTGGAGATTGAGCCTGGAGCCTCATACATACTGGGAGATCACTCTACCTTCTATCAATTGAGCTATATCTCTAACCCTAAGATAATCTTAACACACACAAGTAGATATGAAAAAATGAAGCTAGTGTGAGAACAATAAATAAACCTGGACACACATATATAATATGTAAAAGTATATAAGGTAATGCCTGTTTTATACTTCCCCTCTTTGGATACTTGCAGTGGCTAAACAGTTTTTGTTGCTCGACTATTTTCATTTCTCATATTATATTATTCATAGGCAGGAATACTGTAAGTCTGATAAAAACTGGAAGACTTACTCACCACTGGTAAATGGAAGAGAGAACTATATGAACAGGGTTCATGAAGCTACAAAGAAACCAGTCTTATAAGAACATATATAAGTCTTCCATTCAAGACTGAGAGAAACAGACATAGGCTATGATGTGAGAAACTAGTGCCAAGGAGAAAACAAAACAAAACTGACAAAAGATGAGGAAAGTTCCAGGTTATGATGTAACTACCTGGCCCAGTAATCTAAAACTATTCTATATAGATCTTGGTTAGAGGGGGAAGGAAGAGTGAGGAAAGATAATTATAAAAAGTAATATGTGGCCTAATCCTGAAATATGTTATCATAACAATAAAATGTGCCAACTGGCTCTCTGAAAATTCCAATATATAAAACTGTAAAACTACCAACCCCAGTGGTGAGTTATATAATCCAAATTGCAGGAGAATTTTAGTTTTTTTTCTCAAAGATCAGAGAATCTCCAAATACACATGATTAAATAATAATTTCCATTTATGTGTTTTACAAAAATACATGATCAAATTTAATCAGAAATTATACTTCATATTATAAATTTCAAAAGATATCTGTCCTTGTTTTCCCCTTGAATGAATAATTCTGTCACATGTTCTTAAATAGCCAAGGACTGCCACATGTGTTAGACTATATTTACCAGAATAGGACCATAAGGTAATACTGGAATTATAGGAATTATAAACAGAGTGTTAGAGAGACAGTCTCAGGAGGGACCAGTGTGAGAGAGGAGAAAAGAAAGGCAGACTATGGTACACTACTGAGTAGGTCAATATTGTTGCTTATATTCTCTGTGAGCTCTCATGGCAAACTCATTAAAGAATTCTATGAGATAGTGCATGGAGCTGGGCGTAGGGTTATGCACAAATTCTTCGTTAATGGCTACATAGATAGTATAGGAGGGGATCATTTTAACTCGCTAACACAGACTCTATGCACTCCAGATACCAGAGAAAGCATGCAGGTCACAAGTCACAAGTGCTTATGCTTAAAAATATCAGGTGTCTATGCACAGAAAAAGTGAATAACCAAGACATATGTGTAGAGCACAAACTCTCTGCTGTACCACACAACTTCCATAGAAGATGACAAAAATAAGTTCCGTAGCATATCAAGGGATCATCTGATGTTATAATGATTTGAATATATTAAGATGACATATAAAACTGTTCTAATTGCTATAACATGCAAATATAAATGATGATAAAACTTAAAATTAAAGTTTCAAGAAGACAAGAACCATGGGTGTCTGTGGTAGTAATATAAGCCCCCTGTTTATCTTCACTGTGTCTGGTACTTAGAAAACCCTGTAATCAATCAATATTTGTTGAATCAATGAAGAAGCAGGGAAGCATAATCAAAGAATATTCGATTCAGTTCATGTTTACAATGACCTACTTGACTAGTCATCTACAGTATCTTATTTATTTGGACAGAAATATCTTCTCTCCTGGAGGTCAGTGAATACTTTATAAATCACAATTATCAGTGAGAAATGGGTTTCTCTTTAAGCAAACATCTGACTTAATTCTACAATAGCACAAAAGACAGGGTCTCAATTAATTTGCTAATAGTTCTTCCCTATGTACAGTAATTAACTCCTGCTGAATCCTTAGCCATAATGCAATGTGTGCATGTTTCTATGCCACATAAAGATACATTTGCATACAATGAAATAAATGAGAGACTGTGCAAATGGATTGATTTTTATCATTATCAATTTTCTTTTATAGTACACTCCCAAGTTTTGACAATTGGTTTAGCACAATTTAGCTCCACGTACTTAAAATATATTTGAATAGGAGGAAGTAGCATAATGCCTTTCCAGGAGCTGCAGAAAGAAAGCACATTCACAAGAAAAATAGGGCAATTTTGCATAGCAACTTGTGTATTTACATATCAACAATCCATTTAATGAAGAACACTAAAAATAGCAGATCAACTAACTACAGAAGCTGCAATACAACAGATCCTGCTTAATTCAAAACAATAGCAGTGAAACAAGTCTGGCTTGTGCTCTAATACTGAGGAAAACCAATGTTTCTTTAAAGGGAAAAAAAGCTTCTGGCTTGTCTTCAAACCAGAAGGAACAGTATGCCGATCACATAGGCTGTGAGCCTTATCTCCCAATCTCAGCTATCACACAGAACTCACTTCTCTCCTGCAGTACTCTCCTACTGTTGACAGTGAGTCAATTAGTCATCAGTGACCAAGTGCCCACTGTGAGCTGAGCACTGCACTAAGCATTACTGAGAGGAAACAAAGAAAAAATGCCCAGCCCTTGACTTTGAAGACTCACACCACAATTGCTTACAAAGGATACACAGTCTTAAATTATAACCCCTGAAGATACATAGAAAGCAAACCCAAGTAGTGCCAATTATGCCGGGAAAAAAGAACAATAAAATGAATTGTGTTTAAAATCTGAAAACACATAAAGTGGGTAGAGGAGAAAAACAAATGCTGAAAAATATTAACTTAGATAAGCAAAGGAGGGGTAAGCCCATTGCCTCAGATGGAAGAAACAGTTTGGAGGCCACTTGGCCAATATACTATGTTTTTCAAAATGTGCATTAGACTATTTATAACTGGCTATATTCATTTCATTCTTCATTGTTTTGCATACTTACAGTTAACTTACTGGCCTGACCAAGTAAAGACATTAGAATTTCTTGTCCGTGAATTAAAGCCAGCCATTTAAAGTTTAAAAATATGGTTTGAGACCTCAGTACCTTAGTACTCAAAATGTGATTCATGGATCAAAAGAAGCATCTTCTAGGAGTTTGCCAGAAATGTAGTCTCTTATATTATATGAGTCGGTTTTCTATTACTCTAACAAAATATCTGAGATGATCCACTTGTAAACAGGAAAGACTTATTTTAGCACACAATGTTAAAGATTTCAGACAATGGTTGGATGCCATGTTACCTTAGGACCTGTGGTATGACAGCATCACACTGTAGTAACCAGGAAGTGAAAGAGTCAGAGAAGTGAACAATTGTATATTCTGTGATTTACCTCAGATCTGTTGAATTAGAATCTTACCAGTATTTCCATTGATTCATGAGCACACTAAAGTTTGGGAGCCAACAGTTTAGGATACTTGGGAGAAATCCCTATTTGAACCAAGAACAACTGGAAACAGGGACTAACTGATATCACGGGGTACTATAAAGTTCTAATGGAGTTGAGACTATGCAAAAATGAACTGACCACAGACAATGTATATACCCTTTAAGCAGTGGTTCCTAAGCACCAGCTGTCATCTGATTTATCTGAAATACTCACCCAAATCTCTGATCTGACCTTAAGATTCTGATTGATGAGATTTCAACTTATGTCAGTCTCAAACTGGCATAAATAAGTGACACTGATTGTAATGGGCTGAATTGTGCCACTGCTCAATTTCTATATCGAAGCACTAAACCCTAATAGAACTTATGTCCTTTAAGAGGTAATTAATATAAAGTGAGTTCAAAATCCAGGTCTAAGCACCCAGGATTGGTAGCCTCATTAGAAGAAGAATAAGAAGAGCAAGCTCTTTTTTTGACTCCTTCAATTGTTCACCCTTGCCTTCTCCCTATTCAAATTTGCTCAGAAGGAAGGTCATGCAAAGACAAAATGACCACTAGCAAGATAGGATGTGGATTTTTATCACAAGCTGTCTGTGCTGCCATCCTGAGCATAGATTTCCCAGTCTCTGCCACTTTTGTGGGAAAAAAAAAATTTCTTTTGTTCAAGCCTCTTTACCTGTGTTAACTTCACTTAGGCTGAGCAAAGTGTTGATGTAGGTGGCTCCAAACCTCACATTTCCCTGGAAATACCTCTTTATTGTATAGGACTATAAGGAACTATAGACAATTCCCTAATGTTTTCTATACCAACACCTTTCAAAATTTTAGTGAAAGAACCCAAGAAGGTGCAGCATAACACCCTTCAAATAAGAGGCGCAGATAAACATCAGGCTCACAATTGTTAGATTGTCACTGTCAGGTTGATATAGCCTAAACAGCATGACCAGGGCACTGTGGATGGTGTGGCTTATTTTGTTGTTGTTGTTTATTTCTTTGTTAATAAACATTTGTTAATAAACTGTGTTGATAATTCTTTTCTTTATTTCTTTGTTAATAAACCTTGTCAACAAACCTGACACCAGGTTTATTGAAAGTATCACAGAACAGAACAGATTCCAATGGCTCCATGCAGGGTTTTGATATTTATCCTAACTGTAGACTGAGTAATCTGCAGGTTGGAGAGACTTCAAAATTCCATAAGCCTCAGCATCTCCTTGGTATAAGGACCTACCTCAATGATCTCCTGATAAAGGGCTGAAACCTCTGGAACATAATTATCTCTCTACTCTCTCTTCTCCTGCAACTTGATAGCGATGTCTTTCCCAGGACCTCTCTGAATCAGCTTCATTAGATGCATCAGATAGGCTGCTTCATAGTCTTGGTGTGAACAAGGCCAATGTTGGTAGGTCCTGATAAAAGGCATCATGGTGGTTTGAATGAGAAGAATCCCCATAGGCTCATACATTTGGATGCTTGGTAGACTGTTGGTAACCTGTTTGGGAATGATTAGGAAGTATGGTCTTGTTGGAGGGGGTGTGTCATTGGGGGTGGGCTTTGAGGTTTCAAATGCCCAAATCACTACTGGTTAGCTCTCTGCCCCCTACTTAGAGATAAAGTTGTAACCTCTCAAACCACTCCTCAAGCACCATGCCTGATAGCTTGTTGCTATTCTCCCCACCACGGTGGTCATGGCCTCCATTACCTTCTGGAACCATGAGCCCCCAAATTAAATATTTTCTTTTATAAGTTATGGCAGTCATTGTGAGCTTTTTCCCCTAGAAATAGAAAAGTAACTAAGAAAAATGGTGAAGATAGAATATTGGTTCTTACAGACAAAAGTGGAGGGAAATTTTTCAGTTCAGTCCACCTTTCTGCCATATGAAGTTGTCTTTTACCAGTAGGCTACTGCAATGTTTCATTTTCCATGCTAGATCTCAGTTCTGACATGATCTCCAACACTTTTCCCTAAACATAATTGCTATGGGAATTGAAGCTACAGCTGTGATTGCCCTGAGTGTTGTTAGCTTGTCCTGGGCTTTCTAACTTGGCAATTTCAATTCAAGTGCACACATTCCAAGGAAAATCCTTGGATGACTCCTACCAATTCCTGTCAAGCCATATCTCAGTTATCCTAAACTCTCTTTTGCACTTCTGCAGTCTCCCCACCTTTCTTATCCACATAACATCAGAAGAGGTTGTATCTATAGAGACTGAGACAACTAGATCAGGGAATGTGGGGACATTAGGAATAAATGAGATTTCCATAGGCAAAAAATATAGGTAAAGAGCTTCCTAGAAATAATAGAGATATAAATACTATATATAAATACATTAGAACATTTCCCTTCAAATTCACCTGGATATTTGGCTACAAGGAATATTAAAATGTGTGACTTTGTTGGAGGAGGTATGTCACTAGAGGTTTGTTTTGAGATTTTAAAAGCCCACACCATTCTAAGTTGCTCTCTCTGCATTCTATTTGTAGATAAGGATGTAAATTCTCAGCTACTGCTAAAATGCTATGCCTACCTATCTGCTGGATACTCATCACAATATTGGAGGATCATATTTTAATTAAGTCTGAGGAGGAGGTCAAGAATTTTCACTTGAACCATCGTTTCAGCTGATCCAGATCCAGGTCAACAAAAGACCATATTTTGAGAACCACCTTTTAATTCACTGCATCAGTGGCACAATCCTCCTTCACACATATGCATCATTATTACCACTAGGCAAGCGAAGTGAACTATATGCATCACTATACTATATATGCATCATATTATCATAATGATGCATATGCATCATTATACCACTAGGCTGTCATAAGTGAGTTCTTCCCTGTCATAGGCAGGGGTAATGAATAGCTTTCTAAATATCTTTATAGGATGGAACAAATGCAGAGAGGTTTGAAGATGGAGTTTCATGGAATATATACATTCATTCAAGGCTTTTAAATTCTTTAACATCTAAACACTGCCCCTGTTATTGGTTTCCCACAGGTCGCCTGTTATTATGCTCCCTCTGTAGCAGCTTTTTAAGTTACATACTCCACAAGTCTTGTTTTAGTACAGAAAATACCCATATCTCCACCACATAAAACAAATTTAATCATGCTTCTTTTTGCTCAAGTATTTTATAAAAGTTTTCAATTTTTGTATATATTGTCAGAGGCATATTTTTTTAAATTAAGACTCTTGGGCCTCATACTTGTCATTTCACGATACAATTTTAATTGTGGAGATTTAGGGTATGATCCAGGAATATACACATTATTCTGATAGAAACTTTGGAAAGACCAATGCTCATAAGCCCATATAAATTGATTCAAGTAACCACTTGATTGGCTCATTGGGGCCTTATAGATACATTATTGAATTCTTAGGACTGTCAAGTTCTAAAATAGATTCATAGAAGAAAGTTGGGGGTCTGGGCATCTCTTTCTAAGCTTAGGAAAACTCACAGACTTTGGACATTCCTGACTAGGGTAGCAGTGCAGTAAAAAACTTGAAATCTACTTACGGAACATGTGTAAAAAAACTAGATGGGATTGAAAACTTAGAACTAAGCAGAAAGCAGGGAGCTGTAAAATAGTCTCCTAATAACCTCTATTTTGGTTTTTGTTCTTCTATTGACACCAGTAACTTGAATATAATTAGAATCCTGACAAATATGCCAAGCAAGAAATAAACAAAAAGCATTCATTAAAAAAAGTATGGCTAGATCTCAAGTGCTAGCTTGCTTTGTGAGCATTCGTGCCAATAATGTACAACAATGTTCCATTCTCAGAGTGGGGAAAAGGTTTATAATAGAAAAGAAAAAGAAAAAGAAAGCAAAGGACACAGCTGAAAATATATGTGGCAACTAGATGACTGGCGGGGGTCTGGTGTGGAGAAATAGATGAGGACTTGGAGCAGGATTTTTTTTTTAATTGAGGAAGGAAATGATTCCACAACATTAAGAGCTACAACACACCAGAGCCTGAGCAGAGACTGTCCAACCCAGTAACACATACTGTATGTGTAATTAGAAGCCAGGGTTACTTGGCACCCTCAGCTCACAGACAAGGTCACCTTTCGGCAGCTGACAGTTTTGCAAACCACCTGGGGTTCTTTCCTTGTGCCATCCCTTGGGATGGGAAACTGCATCATTTCTCCCAACAAGGACAGGTAGATATGTCAAGCTTCAGTCGATTTTTCTAACTACATGTGTCAGTTGAACCAACAAGCAGGCAGTGAGTATATTTGAAAGAGTTTCTACTGTTATCTATCTTTGGGTCATTAAAACTACTTTATTAGAAATCATCACAAATAGAACCTAAATTCACAGATTTTTTTTCATGATGTCTCTCTTGGTATTTTTCTCAATGAAACAATTTTAGATTTTCTAGCATTATACTCGAAGAGGTATCTTCCTCTAGATGGATATTTTGGTTTTGTATGTATAAATGTCACTCACTCACACACACACACACACACACACACACACACACACACACACACACACATACATACACATATACACATATGCATCCAGCCTTATTCTAAAACTACTCTGTCCTAAGTGTCATCAAGTCACATACACAGTGACTGTTGATCTTCTAATTAAGACTAGTAATAAGCACTGGAGTATACTAACCACACACACACACACACACACACACACACACACACACACACACACACGTGTGTGTGTATGTGTGTGTGTGTGTGTGTGTGTGTGTGTGTGTGTGTGTGTGTGTGTGTGTGTGTGTGTGTGTGTGTGTAGAATCAGTAGCATCACCTTAACAATCAAACAGAGCTGGGTTCTTATTAGCTGCCCAACTTGAGTGATTCATGTAACCACTGTGAGCTTCCATTTTCTCATCTGCAAACCAGGTGTTTAGCCAGGTTTACAGAGTTTCTTGAGTATTCACTGAGATAATGTATGTCTATTGTTTAGCTCAGATCCCATTTAGCCTTTTAACATTTTCACTGACACAACTTATCTCCAGCACTCTTCCCATTTCAGCATGGATGTCCTAAAAAAAGGAAAGCAGTGGTCTTTCTGGGTACTGGGTTGGGGGTGGAGGGCAAGCAATAAGGCCAGTTGAGCTTTGCATATTCTTGATTTCAGCACACTCAGGGTAGAAGTCATCATAAATTCTGAATATTTACACAATGGTGACTTCGAGCAGGCCTTGTGTGTTTCGCACTTAATGACCCCTAAGATGTCATTGTACTAAGGCCAAATGATCTTTTCAATATGGAAAAAAATGGTCCTTAAAGACTCACAAGGTGGTAAGGCTCTGGTCCTTTGTATTGATCAGTGTGCTATTTTTGGCATTCTGTCCTCACAGTATGTCTCTGTTTTTCACTCTTTGCCAGAACCCAATTCCAATTAGGAATTCATCAACATTAGGAATTCTGCTGCACAGAATAAAATAATTGTGACATGTTTATTTTAAATCTGATTTTTACTTAATAAACCATCTGTTGTGGATAAACTAGCACCTTATAAAAATTCCCTATTGATAAATCAGTAAGTTAAAAGGTCCAAAGAAATAACTATGTGCAGATAACGCTAACACTAATGGTAGAAAAATATATGCTACCATGTCAGATTACATATATAGCAGGTAATTAGGCATTTAATAAACTTCCACTCTGGCCAGTCAAGAAATGTCCTAAATCTCATGTATCAATGTGGAGAACTGGTGAAGACTAGCACGTTATGAATAAATCAGCAACATAAAACACACAGGGATCAAACTTGAAGATAAAACATTCTAATTCCAGAAAAAGACATTCTACCCTTAAGGTAAAGCTATCAATGGCCCCTTAAGGAAGAAAAATATACTCAGAAACAGAGGGAAGGATATGGGTTGTCAGAGACAGGTAGTTAGAGATGAGTAAATGTAATTCAAAGGCCCAAACATTCCAGTTGTGAAGCACAAGTTTAGAGATACAACATAGGCTACAACAATGACAGTTGACAGTGTACTGTATAGCAGACATTTATTGTGAGTAGATTTGGGTACATTCACATTACACGCATACACAAGTTATTATATGAGATGTGAGATATCTTGATAATCATTCCACTAGGTGTCTGTACATCAAAGTTACGATGTTGTACATCTTAAATATGTGCAAGAAAAAACAAATCCAGGGCACCACAAACTAAGACACAGATGTTTCAAGCACTATACTAAAAGATCTTTAGTGAGCATTATTTGACACTTCTATTTATCTTGTCCTTTCCATTTCAATCTTGGTTATATTTGATCAAAACTAAGTCAATCAATAATGAGAAAAGAGGTGAAGAACCAGAAATAGTTAATTTTACCATAGCTACCAGAACTCATTGCCTTTCTAGCCATAGCATTTAAGATCATTTAAGATCCTGGGGTATTAAGTGAAAGTGGAACTAGAGAACACAGACTGACCTAGAAAAATCTATGAAAATGGTATGGACATGTGGCAAAGTCCTTATTATAAATGTCAACTTCTGTACTTCAAACCTATTTCAGACAAGAAGCTTTTCCAAAGCTTTCATAATCCTCACTTCCCTGGTGCCTTTGCATTAAATGTCACCCCTCCTACATAGAACAGGCATATAACCAAGAGGTATAGGAAAGAGAAGGCAACAATGGCTGGTATCTTGGTGTCATATCCAACAGTTTTTGTCCATTACAGTCTATGATACTGCCTTTTCCATCTTTGGGGGGGGGGGGTGATTATTTCATCTATTAATTTTCAAACAAGACATGACAGGACTCTGCATTTGTATCAAACATTAAGAATTCTAAATTCTAGATTTTTTATGAGCCAAATCAGAGAAATATGAACAGAATTTCCCTCTTATCTTGTTTGCCAAGATTTCCACTGGAATACAAGCTAAGGGTATATGGCATACAAGTGGTTTTGCTTGATTAGACAGGGAGAGAAGGAACAAAAGTCAGTCAGAGATGGATGGTTGTTTATTCAAGATTTCCTAATAATTAAAATCATGGTAGAGATTGGGGATGGGCACAGTGTTCATAAACTCGGGGTATAGTTAAGGTCTTTGTACCTTTCCCTATTTTATTTATTTTTTATTTTGATTTTAATGTGATCTTTTTTAATGTTTGTTACTTCAGGTTACATCTTCATCACAGTACCCTCTTTCTGCCCCTCCCAGTCCCCCCTTCCCACCCTGTACCCCCTATCCCTTCCATACCACCCCTCTGGAGTGAAGTGTCCCTACATATCAGTCCCCCGCCCCAGTTCAGCAGTCATATGATGGCCAAGAGCCTCCTCATACACTGGGGGCCTACAAGGTAGCCCCAGTAGGGCAAACTGTTTCATTGACAGGTAACAAAGTCTATGTTCCTGTTCCCTTTGGTGCATTGGCTGTAGTATTGTTATCCTGTACTATATGGCTAAAATCTGATTACATGTGAATAGATGACATGTGCATACTTCTGAGTCTGCATTAGCTCCCACAGGCTGAGCTTCTCTAGTTCCATCCATTTGGCTGCAAATTGCATGATTTCGTTGTTTCTGATGGCTGAGTAGTATTCCATTGTGTAGATGTACCACAGTTTTGTTTTTTTTTTGTTTTTTTTATCCATTCCTCAGTTGAGGGACATCTGGGTTGATCCAGTTTCTAGATATTACAAGTAAGGGTGCTATGAACATAGATGAGGAGATTTCCTTGTGATTCGGTGAGGAATCATTTGGATGCATACCAAGAAGTGATATGGCTGGGTCTTGAGGTAGAGCTATTCCAAGTTTTCTAAGATATTGCCAGACTGTTTTCCATAGTGGTTGTACAAGCTTATACTCCTACCAGCAATGGAGGAGGGTTCCCCTTTCTCCACAATCTCGCCATCACATGCTGTCATTTGAGTTTTTGATCTTAGCCATTCTGACAGGTGTGAGATGGAATTTCAGAGTCATGTTGAGTTGTGTTTCTCTGATGATTAAGGATGCTGAGCATTTCTTCAAGTGTTTCTCAGGCATTAGGGATTCCTCCTTGTGAATTCTCTGTTTAGCTCTGTTGCCCATTTTTTGATTGGATTATTTGGTTTCTTGGTGTTTAATTTCTTGAGTTATTTATTGATTATGGATATTAGCCCTCTGTAAGATGTGGGGTTGATGAAGATCTTTTCCCAATCTGAAGACTGCTATTTTGTTCGAATGACAGTGTCTTTTGCCTTACAGAAGCCTTTCAGTTTAATGAAGTCCCATTTGTTGATTATTGGTCTGAGATCCTGAGCTGTTGGTGTCTTGTTCAGGAAGTTGTCACCTGTGCTGATGAGTTCCTGGGTTTTCCCCACTTTCTCTTGTAATAGATTTAGTGTGTCCAGTCTTATGTTAAGGTCTTTGATCTACTTGGACTTAAGTTTTGTACAAGGTGATAAATATGGGTCTAATTTCATTCTTTTACATGTTGCCATCCAGTTAGACCAGCACCATTTGTTGAAGATGCTGTCCTTTTTTCATTGTACGGTTTTTGCTTCTTTGTCAAAAATTAAGTGACCATAGGTGTGTATGTTAATTTCTGGGTCTTCAATTTGATTCCATTGGTACAACTGGTCTGTTTCTATACCAGTACCATGCTGTATTTATTCATATTGCTCTGTCATACAGCTTGAAATCTGGGATGGTGATGTCTCCAGATGTTTTTTTATTGTACAGGATTGATTTAGCTATTCTGGGTTTTTTGTCGTTCCATATGAAGTTGAGAATTGCATTTTCCAGGCCTATAAAGAATTGTGGTGGAATTCTGATAGGAATTGCATTGAATCTGTATATTGCTTTTGGTAGGATGGCCATTTTTATTATGTTGATCCTACCTATCCATGAGCATGGGAGATCTTTCCATCTTCTGATGGCCTCTTCAATTTCTTTCTTCAAGGACTTGAAGTTCTTGTTGCTCAGGTCTTTCACTTGCTTGGTTAGAGTTACCCCCATGTATTTTATATTGCTTGTGGCTATTGTGAAAGATGTTGTTTCCCTAATTTCTTTCTCAGCCCATTTATTTTTTGTATAAAGTATGGCTTCTGATTTTTTAATTTAATTTTGTATCCAGCCACCTTGCTGAAGGTGTTTATCATCTGTAATAGTTCTCTGGTGGAATTTTTGGGGTCCCTTGTGTATACTATCATATCCTCTGCAAATAGGGATAATTTGATTTTGTTTCCAATTTGTATCCCCTTTATCTCCTTTAGTTTTTCTTTGCTCTAGTAAGATCTTCAAATACTATGTTGAAAAGATATAGCAACAGTGGGCATCCTTGTCCTTGAGTTTAAAGGAAATGCTTTAATTTTCTCTCCATTTAATTTGATGCTGGTTTTACTGGCTTGCTGTATTATCTCTAGGTATGGTCCATGTATACCCGTTCTTTCCAGGACTTTTAGCATGAAGGGCTGTTAGATTTTTTTCAAATTCTTTTTCAGCATCTAGCAAGATAATCATGTGGTTTTTTTTCTTTCAGCTTGTTTATGTGGTGAATTACATTGATGGATTTTCATATGTTGAACTATCCCTGCATTCCTAAGATGAAGCCTACTTGATCATGCTGTATGACACTTTTGATGTGTTCTTGGATTAGGTTTGCCAGTATATTATTAAGTATATTTGTGTCTATGTTCATGAGGGAAATTGGTATGAAATTCTCTTTCTTTGTTGGGTCTTTGTGTGGTTTAGGAATCAGGGTGACTATGGCCTCAAAGAATGAGTTTGGCAGTGTTCCTTCTGATTCTATTTGTGGAAGAGTTTGAAGAGTATTGGTATTAGCTCTTCTTTGAAGGTCTGGTAGAATTCTGTGCTGAAACCAACTGGCCCTGAGCCTTTTTTTTTGGGAGATTTTTAATGACTGTTTTCTATTTCCTTAGGGGTTATAGGGCTGTTTATTTTGTTAACCTGATCGTGATTTAACTTTGGTAGGTGTAATCTATCAAGAAATTGTCCATTTCGATTAGGTTTCTTAATTTGGTGGAGTACAGATTTTTAAAGTAAGACCTAAAGTTCTTTGGGTTTCCTCAATGTCTGTTGTTATTTCTCCCTTTTAATTTCTGATTTTGTTGATTTGGGTTTTTTCCCTCTGCCTTTCAGTTAATTTGTCTAAGGGTTTGTCTATTTTGTTGATTTTCTCAAAGAACCAACTCTTGGTTTCATTGATTCTTTGTATTGTTCTTTTTGTTTCTAAGTTGTTAATTTCAGTCCTAAGTCTGATGATTTCCTGCCTTTAGCTCCTCTTGGGAGTTTTGCTTCTTTTTTTCCAGTTATTCCAGTTCTGCTGTTAATTCGCTAATATAAGCTGTCACGATTTTGTTTTTGAAGGCACTTGGTGCTATGAACTTTCCTGGTAGCACTGCTTTTGTTGTATCCCATAGATTTAGGTATGTTGTACCTTCATATTTGTTGGATTTTAAGACGTCTTTGATTTCCTTCTTTATCTCTTCCCTGACCCAGTGGTCATTCAGTAGAGATTTGTTCAGTTTCTATGAATGTGTAGGCTTTCTATTATTTCTGTTGTTGTTGAAGTCCAGCTTTATTCCGTGGTGATCTGATAAGATGCAAGGGGTCATTTCAATTTTCTTGTATCTGTTGAGGCTTCCTTTGTGCCCAACCATGTGGTCAATTTTGGAGGAGGTTCCATGTGCTACTGAAAAGAAGGTGTATCCTTTTGTGTTTGGGTGAAACTGAAACATTCTGTAGATATCTGTTTGGTCCATTTGGTTCATGACTTCTGTTAGGCTCATTATTTCTCTGTTTGGTTTCCATCTCAATGGCCTGTCCTTTGTTGTGAGTGGGGTGTTGAAGTCTCCCACAACTACTGTGTGGGAATCAATGTGAGTTTTAAGCTTTAGAAGTGTTTCTTTTAGAAATGTGGGTGCCCTTCTTTGTAGGGCATAGATATTCAGTATGGAAATGTCGTCTTAATGAATTTTTCCTTTAACAAGAATGTAGTGCCCTTCCCTAACTTTTTGGATTAACATCAGCTGAAAGTCTATTTTATTTGATATTAGGATGGCTACTCCAGCTTGCTTTTGGGCCCATTTGCTTGGAAAACCCTTTCCCAGCCCTTTACTCTGAGGTAGTATCTATCTTTGTTAGTGAGATGCATCTTGTATGCAGCAAAATGTTGGGTCTTATTTATGGATCCATTCTGTGAGCCTGTGTCTTTTTTTTTTTTAATAATTTATTTTTTATTTCTTCAAGTTACAACTCAATCACAGTCCCCTCCCTACTCCCCCCTCCAGTCCCACCCTTCCACCCTCCTGTGTCTTTTTACTGGGGAGTGTAGTCCATTCATTTTCATGGATATTAATGACCAAAGGTTGTTATTTACTGTTATTTTGATGTAGGTGGTGGTTGTGTGTTTCTTTTGGTTTAGCTGCAGTGGAATTTTTTTGCTTCCTCTGTTTTCTTGGGTGTAGTTATCTTCACCGGGTTGTAATTTTCCTTCTAGGATCTTCTGTAGGGCTGGATTTGTGGGCAGATACTGTTTAAATTTGATTTTGTTATGGAATATCTTGTTTTCTCCATATACATTGAAAGAGAATTTTCCTGGATATAGTAGTCTTTCCAGGCACCTATGTTCTCTTAAGGCTTGTAGGACATCTGTCTAGACCCTTCTAGCTTTTAAAGTTTCTGAGGAGAAGTCAGGTGTAATTCTGATGGGTCTGCCATTATATGTTACTTGACCTTTTTCTCATATTGCTTTTACTATTCTTTCTTTTTCTGTATTTATGGAGTTTCAATTATTATGTGGTGAGAGGAATTTCTTTTCTGGTGTAATCTATTTGGTGTTCTGGATGCCTCTTGGAATTTTATCAGCACCTCTTTCTTTAGGTTTGGGAAGTTTTCTTCAATGATTTTGTTGAAGATTTTCTTGGACCTTGAAGTCGGGAGTCTTCTCTTTCTTCTATGCCAATAATTCTTATGGCCCTTCTTTTCGTTGAGTCCTTGATTCTTGGATGTTGTGGGTGAGAACTTTTTTAGATTTCTTATTTTCTTTGGTTGTTGTACTGATTTCTTTAATTGAATCTTCCATTCCTGAGATTCTGTCTTCCATCTCTTTTATCCTACTTTTGATACTCATGTCTGTAGTTCCTGTTCTCTTCCCTTGATTTTACACCTCCAGGATTACCTCTGATTGTATTTTCTTTGTTGCTTCTACTTCCAATTTCAAATCTTGAACAACTTTATTTATTTTTGACGTTTCCTGCTCCAATTTGCTTGTCTTTCCAAATCTTTCAAATCTTTTGAATCTTTCATTCCCTGTCTCTTTCCCATTTATGTTGAGTCACTTTGGCCTGGAGATCTCTAACGGTATTCTCCATTGCTTTCATTTGTAAAATTGAGGAATCTTTGAATTCAGAGGTTTAATTTCTTCTTGTAAGGATTCTATCACTTCCCAAAGTATAGATTTGTCATCATTTACATGTGTTTCAGCTGTGGCAGGATAGTCAGGGCTTTCTGTACTAGCATAGCTGCATTTTGTTGGAGTCACATTTCCCTGACTTTTGTCAGATCTGTTCTTTTGCTGACCTTTAGTCATCTGGTTGTTCTTAGCTGTTTGTTCCTGGTGCCTTCTGGGCTTGGTGCCAAGAAGGGCGCTTTGGTGTAGAGGTCATATAGCTTGGTGATCTGTAGCTCTCCACAGGCTGTATGGGGCCTTGTGTGGAGGTTGGTTCTCAGTGTGTCTCCCAGAGTTCATCCCTTCCTGTTGTGTCCCAATTGACGACTCAGGTCAGAGGTTGTGGTGGGATGTGTTCCTGCAGGTTTCTGAGATCCAACTGGTCTTTGTACTGATGATGGTCCAGGTTGGCAGGCCACAGACTTTTGGTTGTAGCTTTATCTTCCCTTCAGCTTATGTGTCAGGACCGTGATCATGGTCCTCCCAAGCTGCTCTCATGGGGTTCTCACTCACGTTCAATGTGCATCTAATAGCCAGAAGCACTGTGATCTAGTACAGTCCACATCACCCAGGCAATGAGCAATGGTCTGGGATTGTTTCACTGCTCCCAAGTCAGAGCTCTCTGTGTTTTAGCCTGCATATTCAGCTGAGGGGCAAGGCAGGTGCAGTCAGGGAGATCTGATGTCCACAGTGTTTAGATTCAGGGATGCCCAGCTGCCTTTTCCCTGCCAGAATTACTGTGCACCAGTGTAGCTAGCCTGCACCTATGTGGCTTCTGGCAGGTTCCCTGTAGCAAGGGTATCAAGACTGTGGTTGTAGTCCTTCCATGTTCTTCTCTTGGGGTGGGGGGAGGTTCAGGATTACCCTGTGCCTCTTAGTCAGAAGTTCTTTGGGCCAGAGAAGGCATGAGGCCTACTCAGGCCACATGCAATAGTTCAGAATGCTTTACTGCTCCAGACTAAGAGCTACCTGCTGTAACCTGGGGCAGTAGACTAAGAGCCCTACCAAAGTGGGTGTGGGCAGTGAGTTCACAAAGTGTCACTAGAACTTGAACTGGGAGGGGGAGAGGGTGGAGGGGGCCTCTCTGTCAGAAGGTCTGTGGTCAGGTGCTGCTCACCCCCTTGGGTAGCACGTCCTAATCTAGGACTGTTTCCCTGCTCTGGGCGGAGATCTGGCTGCAGACTGAGAGCCCTGCTGAAGTGTGCATAGGCAGAGAGTTCTAGTATGGAATTCATTCATCGAATCTCAGCGCCTTTTCCCTTCCTGAATTGCAGAGCTCCGGAGCAGCCTGCCTGGGTATGCAGGTGCTTCCACTAGACCCCTGTAGCTAAGTTGTCCGGGCTGTGGCTATGGTCCTCCCAATCAACTCTCAGATGAGTCTTAGAGCCAGTCTGTACCTCTAAGTTTGAAACTCTGTAAACCAGTGCTGTAATTGTTTCTGTGCCCTGCTACACAGCAGGGTGGGGGGCAGCTTAAAGGCCAGGCAGAGGGGATGGAGCCAGGAGATCCAATATGGAGATCATTCACTGAGTCACTGCCTGTATTGCAGTGTTCCAAAGCTCCCTGCCTGGAAGGGGCTTCCACCAGACTGCCTGTAGTCAGGCGGGGGGGGGGGGGGGGGGGGGGGGGGGGGGGGGGACAGTCTCCTGGCAGAAAGTGCTCCATGTGTGTGTCTGGTGACTCCGATCCTCCAGTGTCTATATTTCCAGTACTGAGTTCTTTGTTGTCCCTGGCTTTGCTGGGCAAGCCAAGAGAGGCTTGTTCCTCACAAACTGTCTTTCAGCATGAGTATATCTCTGCTGTTGTCCAATCTGTCTTCCTGACAATCAAAATGCATCCTACTTGATTGCTGCCATCTTGCCTTCCCCCTCTAGTTTATTTTTAATCCTATATACACATTAGATACTTTGTCTCTGTAATGCAGCCTCTTACACTCCTGCTTAAGCTTTCAAGTGCTGAATTTACAGGTATGTGCCACCATTCCTTCCCAACATTAGATTTTTTGAAGGGTAGGATTATGTGTGTATATGAAAGTTCATGTGGGTTTGCACGTTGGAAGGGATGCATGCATGTCTGCATATGTGTGTGGAGTCAATAGGTCAATCTCAGCCACAATTCCTCAGGAGAGGTCAAGTTTTCTCCTGGAACAGGATCTCTCATTGGCCTGGCTGATTAGGCTAGTCTGGCAAGTTGGTAGACCCCATGTATCTGCCTTATATCTTCCTTCTCAGTTGTAGGATTCCAAGTAGGTGCCTAGATTTTCTTTGCCTGATTTCTGGGTATGGAACTTAGATGCTTATGCTTTCAGAGTAAACATTTTTGCCTGAGCTATCCCCAACTCCCTAGTTTCCCCTGATTAACACTCTGAGGATTATTCATAATGATAGCATTAACAATAATAGTACCCATTAAGAAGATATATTACAAATCTTTGGAGAGATTATATCTAGGCTTTTTTCTTCTAATTTATCAGTAAGAAGAATGGTGCATATTTTAGAAAAGGAAAAACAATGACATTTTCTATTGTCCATCAAGTTAGGCCCAGTGTGGTGCATAAAGAAAACAAAGAGGTGCTCTGAATTCTATGCTTTTCATCAAGCTCCTTGTGATATACATTGTCCTATTCAACCTCTAAAGCAAATGCCAACTGCAAATCCCCTCATGTTTCCTCAGAGTGGCTGAAGCCATGTTTATCTGTTCAATTCAAGAATCCATAATATCAACAGCCAGAATCCAGTTGCCCTTCTTACTGTCACTATATTTTAGGCTTTCAAAGTTTTAATAAATATGGAGGTTCAGGCCCAAGCAGCAATTATTCTAGTACACAATTCCTGCTGGGCTTCAACCTGTAGATATAAACAAAACCAAGGCTCAGTCTTAGCTATGCTGCCTATTGCCCATCAATACCTAGAGACTAACATACAGTTTAAAGAGGTTTCTTCTTCATATTGAGAACTCCTTAGGATGTCTCTAACTACTATGACCCCCTAATCTTTTGGAGTTCCAGATACTTGGGCAAAAGCAGCTCCTCTTAGTGTTTTTTATTGTCATGTGATCTCTGTAGACTCATGATCACAGACAGATCCAGAGAGTGTTTGTTTTCCAAGGCCAAAATAGAGAAAGTAGTATCCATCAGGAGCCCAAGAACTATTAATCTCAGGACTTTCCTTTCAATCTGAAGAATGCCCTTTCACTGGCTCCTGTTATTAATGTAGAGAGCCAATTCAAAGCACATTGCTTCCATACCAAGGTTTCACTTTAGGATTTCTTTATCTTTTCTAGTCTACTGTGTACCTCATATCAGGATACTCTGGTCTGTGGTAAGAAAATCAAGGGATCAGGGATGGCTAATAAAGAAAGAAGAATCAATATAGTTTATGTGTGTAACTAAATCCTACCATGTGTCAAACACGGACTCCATGTAACCATGCCAAATGTCTGAAATTTCAAAAAGCATTCATCTATTTAACGTTGTTTCAATTTAACAAAAAATGTATGGGACATCTAATTAAATTGAGGTATCATGCTAGACTGCATGACAGATGTGGTCATTGGATTTTAAGGGATATTGAGAAAGCAAGTAAGAAACTGACAAGACTTAGAATCACAAGGGAATTCAATGAGCATTCTAGTAGAACCACTAGGAAATAAAAGATTTGACAGGATAGACATCTCATGGGAGAGCTCAGAAGTCTCCCCTGGGAATTTAGAGCATTACCAAGTGGCAGAGTGCTAAAAAGCATGAGAGAAAGCATCAATGCTGTATTCCTTTGCCACTTTGTGAACTCCTCTTCCAAAATGGAAGGCTTTAAAATGCATCAAACACAGTTGTCATATGACTAGACTAGGCTCTGCTCTCTCTGCCTTATTATTTGCAGGGAAAAGAATACTCTTGAGGTCAGAGTCTGTCTCTGACCCAGACATTATATAACCTGAAGAAGCCCACTCAGGTAGAAGAATAGAAGAAAGAAAAGATTCTTTCTTTTTCTGATACCTTTTCCAAACTCTTATATTCCTGCAGATGAGGCACAATAGACAAAAATATCTGCTGACAGTATTAAAAAAAAAACCTGGAGAAATTAGACAGTGCCATTTACTTGGTCAGAACTTGAGAGGCTGGCTCAAGGGAATGGAGAAAAAAGATGAAGCTACCCAGGCCAGATTCTACCATGTAGCCTCAGCAGGAGCTAGGTAAGAGACCAAATGATAGGATTCAGAGTCAGGCCACATTAGCTTTCATGGTTGCTCCTGTCATTAAAATTTTGAATAGGGTGCTTCACCTTTCTGGACACCAGTTTCCTTACCTGTGCAATAGAATTCATGGTACAACATCATAGAGACATTGGGTAAATGAGCTGATGCTGACATGATGCTAGGATAGTGCAAGCTCTGAAAAATCCTTCCCAATTCTGCTTACAAGTGGACACAATTGTAGACTCCAAAGATCAAGGATGAGTATAGAGAGGAGAAAAGTAATGTTGACTAACAGGTTGTAGAAGTTCTTCCTAATTTCGTTTATTTAGAAAACTATTTTTAAAAGAACATCTAAAGAAGATTCCTAGTAGAAGGCTGGGCCTATGGAGAAGGGAAATCTGAAAGGGAGTAGCTGGCATATGCATGATAGACAAAGACCTCCTAGGAGTGGTGCCAACTGACTAGGGAGACAGTGAGTTGTAACCTCCTCCCCTGGATGCTTGTCAGAGACTAGAATTAAGAATGCAACTTTCAGAAATGGCATTATATAGTGAACAGAAATCAAAGTGAGATTTCTGTGTATATAAATATAGCAAAGAGGTATTCTAAGACTGCGAGGGTGATCATTTCAAGATTTAGTCAGATGGAAAGGCCAGGACTTTATTTCTCCTTTTCAGAAGGGAAGAACTATATTCCCCATTATCTCTTTTTTATGTTTATTTATTACTTCAAGTTATACCTCCATCACAGTCCCCTCCCTCCACCCCACCTGGTGTCACCCTCCCATCCTCTTCCCTTCTCCCACCTATCCTACTCCTCCAGTGTGGGGTGCCCTACATATCAGCCCCCCTCAGTTCAGCAGTTGCATGGGGACAAAGAGCTTCCTCTTGCACTGGGAGCCTACTTGGCAGCTCCAATAAGGCAAAGTGTCCCTTTATCACTAACAAGTGATAAAGTCTATGCTCCTGTTCCTTTTGGTGTGTTGGTTGTAGGATAGTTATCCTGTACTATATCGCTAAAATCCAGTTATAAGTGAATGCATGCCCTGTATATCTTTCTGGGTCTGGGTTAGCTCACTCAGGATGAGCTTTTCTAGTTCCATCCATTTGGTGGCAAATTGCATGATTTCCTTCTCTCTTAACTATTCCTTTTTTCTTCTCTGTTCTCCTCTCCCTTCTATTTTTCTCTCCTCATACCTAATGTGAGAACACAATAAGATGGTAGTGTATGAACCAGATCAGGCCTTCACTAGAAAGTGAAACTTCTGGTGCTTTGATCTTGAACTTCAGACACTCCACAACAGATAGAAATGTAAGTCATTTAGCATAGGATATTTTGTTACAGAGGTCTGAATGTATTTAGAATAAGAGTCTTCTGGAGCAATGAAAGCTTTTCAAGAGTAACTAGAGAAAGAAAACTGACCAGAAGCAGGTAGTAAACACAGAACAGCACCTCTGTAGTATGAGTGTTTTTGCTTTGAGGTGGTCCCATGGCTGATAAACTGTAGTTCTCTCCTTCAGAGCTCCTCATTCCTCTCTCAACTGCCTTTCAACTTTCCTCTTTGGAGTTCAACATAGCTGCTCTGCTTGATCATAAAGTTTCGTGCCTCAAACCAAATGGCTTGTTATGAGGGAAACCAACAGGAAAGCTTAAACCAAAGCTGTGCACAGGGGAATTTCCACTAATATCTAACCAACAACTGGTCAGAAGGGCTAAGTCTGATAAGGCAATCTGGTGAAAAGAAATTCAAACTTAAAGAACAGAGGTAGGACTGGAATCCCTGGCAAGGCATAACGCCTGTGGATACAGCCTGTATCTGTTGACTCTAGGGACCATCTTAGGTCTCTGAAGCAAAGAGTCTACAGAATACAGGCCTTACTTCAAATAGACTGATGTCTATTTTCCAAGGGAGTAGAATGGAAAAATTTGCTCTACTATCTGGCTTCTTTTCTTCTGTGTTTATCACTTTATGTCCACAATCTCTCTCAAAAGTTCCTCTGTCTAAAAATTATATGTAATATAATATAAGCCCATCTCTACTTCACTCTTCAGGTCAGTGGTTCTCATGCTGTGTGTCACAACCACTTTGGGGATCACATATCAAATATCCTGCATGCTTGATATTTACACTATGATTCATAACAGTAGCAAAATTACAGTTATGAAGTAGCAACAAAATAAATTTATGGATGGGATCACCACAAAATGAGGAACTGGATTAAAGGGTCACAGCACTATCACAGCACTAGGAAGTCTGAGAACTGCTCTAGATTCTTTTTAAGTGGATATTACAAAGATCCCATGCCTTTTTGCTACTATAGTATGATCCTTTCTTGCTTTGTGGCTATTGTGAGATATTCAAACGATCATAAGTTGATATGTATCCCATGGCTTAGTCAGTCAGAAAGCAGTTGAAAGAGCCTAGCACCAAAACAGGAAGCAACAAAAAGAGTGGAGACAGAATGTAGTGGGAGGTATGGAAGGGAGATGGAAGAGAAAAGATTTATTCAGGAAGATAAGTTTTGGCAGATCCATGTACGAAGTTCCCTAAGTCAGCAGGGTCAATTTAGAATTGATCTGGGATACAAAAGTTTAAATGTATTTCTGCTCCCCACCAGCACACTATATTTTGATGATTGGTCTTTTGGCAAAGGACTGGAAAATGCATAACTGTGAAGGCAGAAAGCACTGTACATATTAAACAGTGGTTGGTGCAACCCACATTTAGTGTAACTCACAAAGATCTGCATTTGCTCCATTTCAACCTACTGGACTTCTAGATAATGAGAAATGGAGCCTGAATGTCTAGGCTAGAGGAGAATACACCCTCCCCCTTGAATTTTTTTCCTGAATCTCTATTTATCAAGCTCTCTGGCTGATGTGAAAATCCATAGAGCAGAGACAACAGCAACTTTTTTTCCCTTTAAAGGAAAATGCTCTTTTTCTTTTTTTTTTTTTTCAGATAGCTCATCCTCTAGGCTGTAGACTGAACACATTTTTTAAAGTCTAAGCATTAATTAGCAAGATAAAGAAATGTATCTTCCTTTGTTCAGAAGGAGAATTCTATTGAGCCTTTGACAATGAAGCTGTTTAAGGGAAGGCCTGAGTTTCTGCTTCTGCACTGAGCCTCTGTAGAAGGAAGATAAAGAGCTCACTAGTGGAGGACTCTGGCTTTGTGCCATTTGCTTCCTATTTCCTCTGGACTCCAGTAGGAAGTGGTATCCTAAAAGTAAATAAAAGGTCTACAAAGGCCAAAATGAAGTCTGTGACTTGAAGCCACACAGCAGAATGCTCCATTGGGACACCTAATTGACTCAGAGTGTTTGTGGGATTTTCTTCCATTTCAGGTTCTGCTGCTTTTCCCTAGCATCAGCTGACAGATTATGGAGAGCCCACAAAAAGACAGGCCCTTCAGGAACCTATGCAAAATGTGTTTCACATAGACACCGAAGGCTCCTTGATTCTATACTAATAGTTCATTAGGACCCTAGGAGTAAGGGGGGGTCCATTTTTCTCAACCATGGATGGTCTACTTTTTCAGAATTATCCTTGGTAAAAAGGGGGAAAGCATAAACAGCACTTCTTCCAAGGCCTCCTCTACTAGGTACTAAATATAGGGCTTTGGAAGTACTGTGTATCTCCTGACAATATGCCCAGTGCCAACCCAAGGCAGTTTCTGGATATAATTCCAGGTCCCTTCCTTGAATGTTTTATCCAGCAGAACCACTCTACAATAGTGTTTAGTGCCTTTAGGCCAATATTGCACATTTCATTGGATCCTACCAAGATAGCCAAAGCCTTTATTTTGTTTTGTTATATTTGGGGGAATGCCTGGAATTAAAAGCTTTCAATTATAACATAATACATGGAGAGCAGATAACGCACAAATTATAAGTGCATTTTCACAAACTAAGCATATGCATATAACTGATTCTCAGATCAAAAATAAAATATTGCTAGTACCTCCATCAAAGTTTTCTAGCTCCTATTCACTCTCTATCGTCCAAAGGCAATCACTGAATTGACTTATACCAGCACTGATTGACTTTTATCTGTTCTTTTTTATTTTCACAAATTGAAGTAATGTGATGGTTTGAGTGAAAATGGCCCCCATTGGATCATAGGAAGTGGTACCATTAAGAGGTGTAGCCCTGTTGGAGTAGGTGTGACCTTGTTGGAGGAAGTGTGTCACTGGGAGTGAGTTTTGAGGTTTCAGTGCTCAAATCAGGCCTGGTGTCACTCTCCTCCTGCTGCCTGCCTATCCAAATCTAGAGCCCTCTCAGCTGCTTCTCCAGTATCATGCTTGTCTGTGTGCCACCAGGCTTCCCACCATGATGATAATGGATTAAACCACTGAAACTGTAAGTTTGTCCCAATTAAATGCTTTTTTTATAAGAGTTGCTGTGTTTCTTGGTGTTTCTCATGGCGTTTCTTCACAGCAATAAATCTGTAAGACAAGTACTATGCACTCTGATTTCTTACCCTCAATTTTATGTTTTAGGTATTTATTTGGATAGTTAAACACAATTTTGCTATGTTTATTCTTACTTCTGCTTATTTTATATTCAAAGTATTATAATTCACTGAGCCAGTCTACTATTGAGAAGAAATTTTTACATTCTCTATTATTAGTTGTCATAAATAGGATTATTACAAGCATTCTAACACATGTATTTTGAAGAACATATGCATGTTCTCATGGACTTTATTTTTCAATCTCTGCCAAGCTCAAAGCTCTGCCTGATTCCAAATCTCACTAGACAGCAGCTGACAGAACTAATTAATTACTGTTCTTTTTAAATACCAAGGATGGTGAACAGAACATAGGGTAGTCTCCATGGTCACATTCTAAAAAATCCGTTGTTCTTGAGTATGGGGGTGACCTCTAATTTGGATCTAAATCAGAGATGACAAAGTTGATTGCTGTCAGTCTTCTCAGTAGGCTACATTATAGTTATATGTAGCATTACTGATAAGATGTCACTACCATAAACACACACACACACACACACACACACACACACACACACACACAAACGCACTGAAAAGGGCCTAAGATTACATGACAAGGATATGTACCAGCCTGTAGCTACTAAACACAGCGTCTAATCTATAACCAGGAAGAAACAGTGAGCTTGAGTTCAGGAAGCAAAGTCTACAGGCAATGTGAATCACCTTGTGAATAGATTCGAATTACTCAAGACTCCAAAGAACACAAGTGGCTGACTTGTATATTTTTTTCAATTTGAGAGAGGGTCTTAGGTAGGTGAGGCTAGCTGGAAACTCCTTATTATATCCAAAGATGGTTGGAACAAGTCATCTTCCTATGTCTGCCTCCTGAGTACTAAGATTATAGGTGTGTATTAACACTTCTAGCAAGTGACTGACATCTTTGTTGCAGCTTTGTGAGCTCTCATAGATAAGAATATTGCAACATATAATTTTATACTTCATATGTTACTTTGAGCCTGTAATTAAATCATTGAAATACATTGCTAATCTGTAAATCTAGGATCATTAGCATAAGTATACCCCTTAATTACTAAACTAGGGTTGAATGCTTGTGACTTTAATAGACTTTTGACTATTAAGTCTATCTGAATGCTACTCTTCACATGGCAGTCCAAGATCTTCTAAAGGAAATCTGTTAAGACCTATTTAAACCACAACCAAACTTTTAGTCTGCAAAATCTATAATAAATGTATACTATTTATGTCACTAATCTTGGGATCATTTTTATATAGGATATTTAATTTTTTTTTTGTTCCTTAACTTATCACCATGAACATATTACTTGAAATAACTGACATCTACTCTCTCACTATTTGGAAATTCGTTACTCCTAAAACTAGTGTAATGGATGTATTCTACTTCCTCTGTAGGCTTTAGGGCATACCTGTTCAATGGCTCTTTCAGCTTCTTGAGGCCTTTGGCTTCTTTACCTCATTTTACTTCATCCTTCTTCAATGCCAGAAAAAATTCAAGCGTTTATTTCTCTAATAACTAATAATCTCAGATCCTTTATCATACCTCCTTAACTTACTCTGATGTTCTCATTTCCACCTTATCAAGACCCTTGTAATCAACTATATGAGATCTAACCAGATAATCCATATCATCTTCCTATCTCAAGATCTTTAACTCCCTCATATAACCAAGGCCCCCTTTGTCACATAACAGGTTCATACAGATTCTCTAAGATTAGTTTGCAGGCATCTGGAGAATGGGGAACATTGTGCTACCTACAACATGCTGCAAAAGAAAACTAATACATTTATCAAGTGCCTACAGAATAAATTTTTCCAAAAATGTTATTCATCAAATTACATCACATATTAAGAGTTATAGAAATTGTCCAAGCAACCAACTAAATTCTTCCCCAAGTCCCTGTTTTCAACTTACATTAATATATTACTTCAACAAACCATTTAATACTTTCCATAAGTTCATCTTGAAGGATCTCAAAGAACACTTTTATATTTAACAGGAAAAAAATCTTCTTTGCAAGTTTGTATAAAGTTGAGATATATATTTATAGAGGAACACTGTTTATAGGGGAACACTGTGTGGAGAACGTCATTCTCTTTTTCCAGGGTGATGTTTTGAGTGTCCCTTGATAATTGGTTTTATTGACTATTCTTAATATAGAGCAAGCTAGGCAAATTAATTAAAGATGTTACATTTTAAGATAGACCCCCAGATGTTTGCAGTTTAAACCAAGTAGCTGAGTTATTTATTACATAAAGTCTAGACATGAGAAACATGAAACTTGAATTTGGATCCCTTCACCAAGTATTTGATGCCCTTATATTCACCCACAATAGAATAGAGATGAGAGGAGAAAGAAAGGGAATGAAGAAGATATGCCAAATTTCTTTTCACAATGAATTTTAGAAAGTGTCACTCAATTTGCCTTTTATGACTACATCTAACAATAAAGCAGTTCCTTTTGTTGATGAGGGTAAGTTGAACAGGAAATTGGTAATCCCATTACTATGGAAGATGGCATAACTGAAATTGGGAATAACTAAGCTTGTATAGAAAGCCAAAGATGTTTAAACTTAATGAATGCAAATAAATACAGTAGAAGCCTATGCTTTTCTAGAGATTATTATTGTTATAAAATATTTATTTAGTTAGTCTCTAAGTTATTTTAATCTTATCTTCATTATAATAATGTCCATATTCTTCATAGTCACTGCCATACTCAAACCTCATTAACTCTAATTCAGACTATTGCAGTGGCCTGTAGGATGCTAGCGGAGTCTAACATTTTTCCTGTCCTTTTCTATACAATACCATATACCCAAGATACAAACTTACCACAGTGGATAAATTAATACAAATCTTTCCATTATCCTTCCCGAGATCACTTTACTACATTCCAATCTGATGAACAGCTCCCAGACAGATCATCTTAGAATGATGAACTCCTCCAGGCCAAATCTTGGAGTAGATGGTAAACTTACACATTGTATATGAGACATTTATCTTAATTTTAATATTACATTAAAAAATAATAGACTACTAAAACAAAAACTAAAATGTAATCAGAGGTTTGTATACAAGTAAAATGTATGGGACATTAAATAGACAAAATTTGGGATAAGAGAAAGAGAAATAAATTAATGTAACATTTCTTTACACTGTAATTGAAAAGTTAAAGACTATTACTAAAAGCACTAATATGACTACTATGATAAAACAAAGAATCAGGTAACGGCAGCCTTATTTGTAATACGCGGAAACTGGAAACAATCCCCATGTCCCTCAACTGAGGAATGGATAAAAAAACAAAACCCTGTGGTACATCTACACAATGGAATACAACTCAGCCATCAGAAACAATGAAATCATGCAATTTGCAGCCAAATGGATGGAACTAGAGAAGCTCATTCCGAGTGAGCTAACTGAGGCTCAGAAGGATGCACATGGCATCTATTCATTTATAGTCGGATTTTAGATATAGTACAGGATAACTATACTACAACCAATGCACCAAAGGGAACAGGAACATAGACTTTGTTTCCTGTCAATGAGACATTTTGCTCTAGTGGTGCTGCCTTGTAGGCCCCCAGTGTATGAGGAGGCTCTTGGTCCTCATATGACTGCTGAACTTGGGCAGGTGACTGTTATATAGGGACACTCTACTCCAGAGGAGTAGGACAGAAGGGAGAGAGGGTAGAGAGTAGGAGGGTGGGACTGGGAGGGATGGAAAGAAGGCACTGTGATGGAGATGTAACCTGAAGTAATAAATAAACATTAAAAAAGAAAGAATCAGCTAACAGGCCACCAAAAGAAAGTAAAGTCAATCATAAGGCTGTTCAATTAATATAAATGAATAGAGAAAAACAAGAAATGAGGACTAAAAAGAGATGGGACAAATATGGAAATTGAATTTCAGATGATAGAATCAAACCCAATTATACCAAAACTCGTATTGCATGTAAATTATGTACATATATGAATTAAATAGCAAAGATTTTCAGATCAAATAGAAAAGGCCTTACTCTATGCAATCTATAAGAAATATATTTTATGTATCAAAATAAAAACATTAAAAGTATAAAAACAGAAAAATGTATATCATATTAACACTTAGTCACAATAAAAAAACATAGAGATTAGATTTCATGTTACCATGAATAAAGTCATTTCATAACAGATTCATGTAATCTAAGCAAACTGAATATATAAAATAGTAACCATAAGGTACTCACTTAATGTGAATTGTAAAGGATTCACATTATCTGTAATAAACAAAGCCACATATGAACTAATATCAGAACTTTACTAGTCAAAAAGCAAAACTGAGAGCAGAACAAGGGAAAATGTGCAAATCCATAATTAGAGTCTTAGCACCTTCCTTCCTGTAATTTATAGTAGCACTGCACAGAAAACTGGGATATATTTTAACACTACTGCACTGTCTTAGTCACTTTTCCTAGTACTGTGACAAAATACTTTGCAAAAGAAACTTAAGGACTAAAGAATTTAATTGGACTCACACTTTGAAGGTATAGTCCATCATGGCAAGGAAGTCAAGATGACAGGAGAGGAGTTTGAAGCAGCTGGTTACATAGTGTCTACGGTCAGTCTGGAAGACAAGGATGAATGCCAGTAATCATCTCACATTCACCTTTTCATGCATGGCTGGATGGAAGCCCTGGAAATACTGCTTACTGTTAGGAGAGATCGTCCTAAGATAATCTTTCATGAGTGTGCCTGGAGGCTTGTATCCCTGTCAAGTTGAACACTAACCAATGGCTGACTAATACGACCTAAGTGATATTTACACATCACACCATTCAATGGCAAAACACAAATTATTTTCAGGTACATACAGAATACCAAGAAAGATCCTACTGTGGATCATTAACATGTTCCAGTATATTTCAATGGATTCAAGTAATAAAAAGCATATTCTTTCTCCATAATGCAATTAAATGATAAACCAATGCTAGAACCCTAGTTCATACAGGGTATGTATTCCATGACAGATGCTTGATGCATCAAACTTTGAATAATATATACACATATAATTTTTAGCACTTACCTTGTCACTTAAAAGGAGTACCTTGTAGTTACTATTTTATATACTCAGTTTGCTTAGATCACTAATCTTATGCTTTATATCAAATAATATTATATAAGCACAAGTATTATGACACTGTTACAGTTGATCTGATAAGTGAGTCATCCATGATTAACAATTTGAGTAGCATACACATAGTGTAAATATGTTGAAAAAAGAGATGACTCACATTGAAAGTAGACTTGTGTGGGTTTTAATCTCATTACACTGAATGTATGAATCTTAAACTTATTTGTGTGATTTTAATGTGATATCTTCCAACTGTGCTTCTTCAGGATTAAGTGAAGTTTCAAAGAGCAAAGCCAAGGATAAAGAAAGGCTACTGTGGTGGAAAATTAACTAAAATTGTCTAGGAAAAAATACCTACAATCTGGAAGTCAGAGAACACACTTCTTTTCTAAGTAGCCCATGGATCCAGATGAATTCAAGAGGGACAAAACATAACATTTTTAACTAGATGGAAAAAATAAGATATTTAAAATCAATGATCTCAGTTTCTACCTTAAGAAACCATAACCAGCACATATGTTACCCAAATTAGGAAGAAAAACAGAAGAATCAGAGCAGGGGTGACAGAGAAAGGGATGACAAAGGAGTATGAAATCACTTTTGGAGTGTTAGATAAGTTCAATACCTTGAGTGTATGATGATTTTGCAAGTATGTATATACTTGCACAAACACATATATGTACATATGTGTACCTGTGTGCTTGTGTGTGTGTGAGAAAACTTATCAAAGAAGACATGTTCAGTATGTACGCTTATATTGTGAATGCCAGTTACAGCTTAATTGGGAAATTTTTAAACATAATCAAGAAAGAACATTAAATATTCTTTTTGTTTCAAGATGGCAGCTTATTTCTCAAATGCTTACCTATTTCTTTGAACCCTTTCCCTCCTTAAGAATAATCTGCCACAAAACAGAAGAGGATAAAAATGCAAGAGGCTATTTACCAAGTGGATAGAATAAAACCTGACTCTGCTAACTTCACAGTCTTGTGAAAATCAAAAGTGATAATGAGCAGAGCTCATTACAAAGTGGGGAAGTGTTATGAAAATGTAGTAGCTTATCTCTCTAGTTCCAGGTTTCCTGGTGGAGTGAATGATGGACTAACTAGGGCTAAATTTGGAAGAAAGGGGGCAGAGTTTGTCTGTAATCCTCTTTCTCTCTCTCCTGGCCCCAATGCCCTTCTGCTGTGATTTCCAAATCCAAGAAAGGCCTAAACAGGTCTTCATATTGCCGAGTCTTTATCTTTTCCTTGCTGCTAAACACCTGTCCAGTTTTCTTCAGTCTTCTCTAGAGACTCTGCTCTCAACTAAGTGACAGTGGTTGCTAGATAAGCAAATAGTGTAAGTGAATTTCTTTGACTCCAAGTGGCTTACTGTGCGCCAACTAGTTAAATAATTTCAATGAAATCCTTCATTGGTGATCTACTAGTAGGGGGTGACATTTGCAGGTAGGTAGTCTCTTGCTCAGTTTATCTTTTTGGAGACTGAACACTTCTTGGAAATCCCTTCTGCTGACTGTACAGTACTGCAGTTTTTCTGCTCTACTTAGTTTATTACAGACCAGGGATCTATTACATAAGCATTCGTGGAACACATATAAATCTCCCATTCCCCCATCCATGAATGCACACCTTTAGAAATAATAAGAAAACAAAGCAACTCTGTTCAGTAACAGCATTCCGGTGTACGATTTTGTACCATATATATCACTTTAGTGTTATAATTAAATCGTTAAAATGCATTGCTAATCTGTAAATCTGGACACATTAGCATAAGTGTACTCCATAATTACTAAACACGGGGTAGGTGCTTGTGACTTTAATAGAATTTTGGACTATTAAGCCCATCTGAATGCTACTCTCCACATGGTGGGCCAAGAGTTTCTAAAGGAACTTTCTCAATTTTGCTCTGTTACACCAAACTTGTGATTGATACTGGTTCTATACCT
The DNA here is from genome assembly GCA_907164525.1 of Lophiomys imhausi. Classification (NCBI taxonomy): domain Eukaryota; kingdom Metazoa; phylum Chordata; class Mammalia; order Rodentia; family Muridae; genus Lophiomys; species Lophiomys imhausi. Next base: position 1,550,902 of record CAJQZJ010000518.1, on the reverse strand, counting down.
TTCTTTTTTACTTTTTTTTCTTAGACCAAGTAATACATACAAAATGGTACTATAGGCTTCCAAAATGTTCTCTCAATTTTTAAACGTATCTAGTAAAATAGTGTCTATGTCCATATTTTGTAATAAAGAATAAAATATAGAATTATTGATAAAAATGATCTTCTGAGGGTTTTTGAGAAAAGTTTGTGCTGACTATTTTATGTCAACTTGACACAAGCTAGAGTCATTAAGAAAGTGGGATTCTCAATTGAGGAAATACCTCCATAAGATTGGCCTGGAGGCAAACCTGTAGTACATTTTCTTGACTGATGGTTTATGTTGGAGGGCCCAGTTCATTGTGGGTGGTTCCACTCCTGGGCTGGTTCTTCTGGATACTGTAAGAAACCAGGCTGAACAAGCCAGAAGGAAATATAAGATGAAATAAACTCTTTCCTCCCCAAGTTCTCTTTGGTCATAGAATTTTATCACAGCAATAGAAACCTTAACTAAGACAATTATAAAATATGATTTAGCCTGCCAACAACTTCACTTGTTCAAATGTTCTTGAATTGTTCATCTCCTAGTTTATTGAATGTGGAGGTACAGACTCACTACCTTGAAGATGGTTTTTGGTTTTGTTGTTGTTGTTTGTTTTCATGCCATTAACTTTCAGCTTATCATTGATATTCTAGAATGTAGTATTATCTGGTATTCAAAAAATCTTTCAAATGAGAGGTGATTTGTTATATGCACTGCTGAAGTCTGCTGCCAAGTAGGTGTCCATGTTCTCACAAACTCCTCATGGTACTCACTTCCTGTACATCACTGAGCACTGCTTCTTCCTCTCTTGCTTCATATGATTTGTCTTCAGGTACCTATTCCTCCGCACTGTGGGTCTAAAATCCACCATTCACCCAAAGCATGATCACAAAACTAATGTGCTTGGGACTAACATAGTGATATTTACAAGACCCTGTACATCCCCAGTACTATTTTTTAAAAGTTGGAGTAAAAGCAATGTCCTCTGTTCCTTTTTTCTATTTATCCTTTTGTCATCTCATGTATTGGTATCTTTCTATCTTGTCTCTATAGCTGTGGTCTGGCAATAAGCAAGCAGAGAGGTGGGGAGGGGAAAGGAGAAGGAAGAGAGAGAGAAGGGTAAAGAGGAGGGGGAAGTGGAGAGGGGAGAGGGGAAAAGGGAGAAGAGGTATTCCCAATAGGTCAGAAATATCGCAATACTCAGCTTATCTGTCACTTCACTGGGTGAGTGAAGTGGAAAACCTGATATGGTGGTTTGAATAGGAATGGCCCCTTAAGTTCATGTGTTTGAATTCTTGGTCCACACTATTAGGAGGTGTGGCCTTGTTGGAGGGATTGTGTCACTGTGAAGGCAGGCTTTATGAGCATATGACATCTCATATGCTCAAGATATATCAAGTGTGGCACACAATCTCCTTCTGCTGTCTGCAGATCTAGATGTACAACTCTCAGCTTCTTCTTCATCACCATGTCTGCCTAGACACTGCCATGCTTCCTGACATGACAATAATGACTAAACTTCTTAAACTGTAAGCCAGGCCCAAATTAAATGTTTTCCTTATAAGAGGTGTCATGATCATGATGTCCCTTCACAGCAACAGAAAACCTAAGACACATAATTTATTTTCTTTTAAAAAAATATACCAATAGATTTAAAAAAAAAGCTTCCCTCTCTTTTCTCCCACCTCCTGTAGAAAAAGCAAAAGCCAATTAGGGATGACAAAATGACTGAGCCAGTCAGTAAAGACACTTGCCACCAAGCCTGACAACCTGAGATCAATGCTGGTAATCTACAATGTAGAAGAAGAGAATAAACTCCCATAAATGTCTTCTGACCTCAACATATTTGCTGTGGCATGAGCATATGTATGTGTGCATGTGTATATATATGTGTGTGTGTGTGTGTGTGTGTGTGTGTGTGTGTGTGTGTGTGTGTGTGTGTGTCATACACCATAACACCATAAGAGTCATTCTAATACTGTCTCTACAAAAATCTCTGGAGCCAGTTAACACCTTAGTTATCAGCTACCCTCAGGTGTAATGCCTTCTATAGCCTATACTCTGAAGGTTTAGGCTTTGGCTATCTTAGCATTAAAAAAAAAAATCTATTGATTGAGGGAATATTCTTTTTGGGGTCTTCCCTTTCCTTCATTCAATCAAGGAACTCTGCTTATTGACTCAGGAGTGGTATGTATCAGAGCAGAAAACATCTAACTAGCAAATCATTCTTTCCCTTACATCCCCAAAGTTTATAGACGCCCTTAAAAGTAGTCAGTCTCCTGTAAAAACAGATTGTCTTAGCTCAAACTAGAAAATGAAAGAGCCTTTTTTCAATTACTTATGGAAATAAAAGAGACAATCCATTCTACACTTCCTAATCTTATCTGCAAAGCAGTCACAAAGAGTCTTCAAAAAAGCAGCATCCAGAACTCCTTATTTTCCTATTCAAAACCAAAGAAATAGTAATCCTCCTCAGAATAAAAGGCAGCACCCTGAAGCAATAAATAAATTTTTAAAAAAAGAAAAAGAAAAAAAGGCAGCACCAAGCGTAATGAAAGACAATGAAGCACAGGAAAATGTGGGCTGACTATGGACATCTATTAGAATATTACCCTTCTCATTAGCATTCTCTCCTACCTGAGACTCTTGTGCACCTATTTTTTTTTTTGTTTGTTTGCCTGTTTGTTTTGTTTCTGTTTAGAAGAGTTTTATAAATTCTGGTTGGAAAACAGCCTGCCAGTATAATTTCATTGTGAATATTTCCTATTTCTACTTCAAAATTAGCAGATATCCTTTGTGCCCTGATTAGATGGGTTTCCTGTGGAGTTTTCTCAATCTGAGGATCAAGAAATACTGATCCACTTTCCTGAGACAGGAAGTACCAGAAAGGGCAGCCATGAACTACAGAGTACAGGGGAAATATTTCCGTAGTGATGATACCATCCATTTCAAAGCTCTTATTTTATACAAAATATTAATTTCTAAAACATGCATTTGAAAATGTGTCATTTGTGTTGGAATTTAGTGCTGAGTGCTTTTAAATTTAACATGTGTTGAAAAAGTACATTAAGCAAATAGGTAATGTTTCAATGTAGCTTAATATTAAAGAACACAATTGTTTGCAGTACCAAAAGAAACAAAATTAAAAACAAGGCCTGGTGTATTTATACTTGCACAAGGATTTGAATTTCTGAACTGAAATGAAAATACTTAGAGCTTTATATAAAGGAAACCTAAATGATGGGCTCTCAGTGGAAATTGTTATAATTCTAAAAGCATTTCCCTATAAATTCTGGAAGAAAAATCATCTGGAAACATTTCAAATTTATAGAAAAAAATCAACATGACACCTCTGGGTAATTTTTAAAACTATATGCTTCCAGTAATTGCTATGCTTCATTAAATAATTGGGTTATATTTCCTAATGTTTTAAATTGGTTTTTAGAAGTCTGAGTTCATATAGAATCAATACGTTTATCCAAAGACCCCAAGAATGTGAAATTCTACAATAGAAGTATACGTGAGACAGGCCTTCCAAACTTGATTTTGGAATAGCTCAAGATGGGTAAGGGAAGTATGATTGTGCTCCAACCTAAGACAGGCACAGTCCTCTTGTACTACTTATCAATTTATTTTTAAAAAGGGGGGGGTACTGATGCAGCCCCCTACAGAGCAGCCATTTAGTAATCTGTTGTCAAGCACTTAACCTGCCCCTGAGTGATACAGTTGGGCCTATTATCTGGGATATTCCATGCAGCTGCTATTTGCTGTGCTTTCCTGATACTGACGCCACGCCTTCTTGCTGTTCTTAGTCTATATAAGCAGTTGAGCCTTGAGTAAGGTTTGACACCTTGATCGGATCTGACTTGACCCGGTGTCCCTCTCTGTGTTCTTTGTCTCTCCAATTCCCAGCCCCCTGTACAGGTGGTACAGTCAGTGGTCACAGGCAACGACATCGGACAAATACTTATTTAATCATCCAGTTGGAAGAGTTTTGAATGATTTCAGAATAAATGGCGGCACATTGTCAGTGGAGTACAGCAAAGAACAAAAACCTCTGTATAAAATCTTGAGATTTATTCCCTACTTTTTTAAACCAAATAAGCAAGGACTTTTATATTTACTGTGCTAGAAAGAAAAAAATTAAAAAGGAGTTTTGTTCCATTAGAAGTGAAATGAAAATAGCAATAGATACAAGAAAAATCACAGCTTTTTCTACCTATGTTCACTGAAATGATCCAGGCGTAATATTCCTCCCCACAGTGCCCTCTAGTGTCCAGATTCTGGTCTCTGATACTATTTTTCCACTAAAAGGAATTATGGCTCATTGGAAAAATGATTCTATGCCTGGGACAGAAAGGTGAACCCAGAAAGACTTGTGCCAAATAGCAAAAAAATCTTTCTGTTACTAACAGATCATGTTAAAAGGATGTGAGAATAAAACTAGAAAAGACTTCCTTTGGCTAAAGTTAGGCCAGTTTGCACATCACAGAAACAATTATGCCTAGAATTGATGGAAGTAGAGTAACTCTCCAAGAAGCCATGATTCCATGCCACTATACAAAGAGAAATAGTAACATGATTCTAAAAATGGGTGAAAAGGCAGGATGCATTTCTATGGAGCCTTGCATCTCTCTCATGAGGCATTATTTTTTAATCTTTTCTATCAATGAAGAATACAGGTATTAAAATGTTAAATACTTCAGTCAAAGTATTTGGGAAACCAGGCAAAATTATGAAAGTGTCCCTGTTGCTAAAGTCCTTCCCAGGAGGAGAAATAAACAGCATCTACTACTTCTCCTAAGGTCCCAACAACAAACCAAGGTGCAATTTTGCCAGAGTTCACTCTGGGGAACAAATGAGTTCTGTACAAATGGGCTTCCTTACAGAACATAGGTGAGGGGTTACATACAAGAGTGTGGATGCTCCTTGCCTAAAATACACCACACCTGAAAGTCTTTACCTAACAAGGATGAGGGCTCACCCATAAGATATAGATGGAGCTCTCCCTCTCCTAGGCTTCCCGGGCCTACATATTTTAGTCCCTCTGTGAGGCCTTGTAAAATTAAGGCAGAGATTTATACAGCAGGTGGTAGTAAGTAGTTGGATACTCACAAAATGGTCCTGTGACCTTATTTTACCCTCCATAAAAAGGTGTAAATAGTCAATAAGTCCAGTTAGGATAACCTTTTCTCAGGTTATCTCACAACTGAACTCTGCCAAACGGTGGCTGCTTGGCTCAGAGGACAGTCACTCATAGTAGTCCCCCCCCCCAAAGAAACTAGGATTTTCAATCAGATAAAGCCAAAAAAACTAACTAGAATTAAATTTTAAACAAATTAAGTATCCTTAAGATAAGCATAGTTTCAAGAACATGAATGATTGTAAAAGGTATCAACATATCTCAGAATCCCATCTACTTCCAAATTCTTTAGGGCAAGTAAAAAAATGCATTCATGTATTATAAGAGTTTATCAACTAGGATGGAAGCTACAGAGTTAAATCATAAGTATGTACGTGTAACCCAGGAAGGGTGATGTGTCACTGATCACTCACCTCTGGAGGTTATAGTCTCTCTGGTAAAAACATCATAATTAGGGCCTAAGAAGTCGTTTAGTTGGCATGATAACTTTTCATTAGGTGGGAGGATTTTAAATTAGAAACAGAGAAGTTTAGAAGAAACAACTCACTGTATTTAGACTTTTTTATTAAGAAGGAAGAGCACCCCGTGGCTGTTCAGTATCAAACAGTCAGCCATGAAAACATAAATACAAATAACAATTCATGGAGTGAAGGATTTATATTGTGTACATTTTCACATCCATATATGCATGCAATAACAATTAGTGAAAAAATAGGCATGAATCTGATGGAGAGTGGGGAGGGTATATAGATTGAAGGGAGCAAAGGGTAAGGAGAAATGTTTACTATAATCTGAAAAAATAAAATAAAAAGGAAAAAAGAAGGAAGGAAAACTATATTCTTTGTGTATGTTTGATATTCATAAATTTGTTACTGGCAATCTTATAAATATAATTGTATATGCATTGTATATTAATTTAGAGCTATAAATTCATGTGAAGTTTTATGAACTTATTTTCAATACAAAGAAGCTAGGACCTTTAGATTTGTCATTTTTATACATTTATTGATTTGTAAGATTTTTTTATTTTATTTTGTTTTATTCTCAAGCAGATATCTTTGTCAGACAACTAAAAATCTTCAGAGGGACATGATGAAAGTGACATACACTGCTCATGCTGTTTCTCAGACACATCCAGATTGTTGCCTTATAGATAACATCCCTGTATTCTTTCAATAGAGCACACCTGCTCTATGCACACAATGTCCCTCTTAGTAAGAAGACTGCTTACACACCAACACATGCTTCCGCTATGCAGCTTCCCAGATCTTAACAGGAATGCTATAGACTCCACAGCCTTACAGTCTGTTTCAGCTAATGTACTGAATTTAAAGTTAAACATAGGTAAATGGGAGAGGTGATGGAATAAATCAAATGGCCTAATTTAACTGGAAATTTCCATGATAGTGTTTTCTCAGTGTATGTAAGCTACATGATTTTGTCCTGCTTCCAATGCAGGAAAGCTGTTACAAATGTGATGTTGGACAAGACTGGAATTGATGGCCCATCACCCACCTGCAAATTTATTTTATTAACTGTTTCCTGGTAATGGGAAACTCCCATGTCTTGGTGGGAATGTGCCTTTTTTCAGGCTGGCCCAAGGCATTCCTCTGCTGTCAGGACAATGCTATTACTGTTTGCTTTTAACAAATGCTCCTAGAACACATTCTTCCCAAAGGAATTCCTCTTACCATGAAATCAGACCATGCTTTCACTTTATGGGAAACATTTTTCAATATGCACCTAAAGCTGTAAAAAACAAATTTCAAATAGATATTCTTTACCACCCTCAATGGTCTGGCAAAGTGGGAACAAAAGTAAAATACACAACATTAAGCAAGGACTAAGTGCATTCTGCCATGAAACAGTCCTTAGGTGGCCTACTGCCCTTCAAATTATGAATGAACCTGTGAGTTACAATTCACTGGTGTCTGGTACTCACCCTACATGAAATTGCCCTCCAGCTATACTCCAGCAGTTACTCTAAAATGTGAAGAGTGCACTGCAGCCTTAGAGTCAAGGATTATTATCTACTATTCCTTTCAGTATTTATGCTGCCTGCACTCCAGGACTGCATCCACACCAAGACATCCATGCTAGTTAGGGCATTACAGCTATGCAAATGTGTAGAAAAATGGCTAATTAAATTATTACTTAGTATTTAAATTATATTTAATTGATAGACGGTGTTAATCTTTAACCCATCATTATAAATGAGCACACAGAGACCTGATGGATTTTAGCAATCTTGGCATGGATTGTGTAATCCTAGACCATCTAAACTAGTTTATAATTCTATTCCCCAAATATGACCCCATATATACATACGCCCCTTGGACTGTGATTCTCCACACTATGCCAATGTTTCAGACCATGTGGAATGATCTTCTTTAATCTACCCCATTGTGTGTCTCCTTCTTCCTGCTCCTGACTTCTACTCTTCTTCTCCTAGCAGCTTCTTCTACCCATCAACCTCTCTGCTTCAGAAGTCTGAGCACCTTAGTCCTGTCTACCTCTGTCTTTGCCCAATCTCAGGCCTCAGCATTTGTTTAAACAATTAGAGACAAGCAAGGTAACACAGCATTACTTGATGTACAGCAAGCAAGCTTCCGGAAGCAGGTTAATTAACATTTAGAATGTATAGCATCACCCCATCACAAATGTATTCCAAAAATCAAACCCCTCAAAGTCACATATATCAGAGCAGAATATATCATATGATGTTCCCTAGGCCCCCAAACATAAATTGTGTGGAGTCTGGAATACACAAGAGAAACCTATCTAACTTCAAAGCTGCCACCAATTATAAACCAATGTGGTAATGATTCAAGAACCAAACTTAACTCTTCCACAATATACAGATACAACTTAAGATCTTTAAGTCTATGCTAGACAAGATGATGAGACTGAGACAGGAGGATTGCTATGAGTTTGAGTCCAACCAGGGCTGTATAGAAGCCCAAAGTCCCATGTCATCTTTACTGTAGGAGATAAAGAGTTTTGTCTTTCTATCTCTGACTCAGATATAACAACTATAAAGAAACACACAGGAAGTTAATTGTAAGACTATTTGAACTATGAAACAACTGAGCTGATACCAACCAAGACTTATTAACCATGCTCACCTTGCTTTCCGTTGTAATTTACATTATCTGCTAGGAAGGACTTTCCTCCCTGCCTCCCACCATGTCCACCTCTTTCAAGAGTCTCTTACAGTGATGTTAGACAAGTATAATCCTTAGTAAATCATATTTGCAGTCAAGTACATGTAAAAGTAAATAATGTATGACTCCAAGTAAGTATCAGAGACTCACAGAGGATAAACTATTAAGAGAAAATTAGATCCCCTGCTAAAAATGTATGCCAGTGGCTTGAGAGAAAGCTCAGCAGGTAAGATCACTTGCTACTCTAGAAGAAGTCCTGAGTTCAGATTCCAGCACCCACAATCATGGTTAACTAGAGGGAATCTGACACTCTATTCTAGCCTCTACGGACACACATGCACACACACACACTTAGTAAAATAAAACGTATCTTTACACGTCTTCAAGTATATATCATATGTCAATAATCAGAAAAGATCCATTACAATTAAGATGAGAAAAACCCCGATGTTTCACTAAACAAACAAAATGACCTTCAATTCCAATGGGAAACATGAACACCTCTTAAACAGCCTTTTAGAGGTTTGCTAAAATAGTTCTACTAGTTGTACACTGGTAGGTGTCATGAAGTCTTACCTTCTCTACTTAAAGGTCATGAAGATGCTTGTTCTCTGGTATCACAAGAAAATTATGGTAAAAGCATGTTAGGTTGTGTGTATGTATAAAAAGTGGCCTGCAGTTTCAATGTAAGTATCTGGGTAGTAATGAACCAGTGGGTTCTAGCTTTTGCCTTTCTGTAATGTACTTCTTATACCTACCTAAGACTTAATTCAAAATTCCAAGTCTGCATGATCTTTTTTTTCACAACCACTGAAAGAAAACTAAGAAACCTACATTTTATGCACACCTGATTTGGGGACAGAGACTCATTGCTGCCACAGGTGCACATGGATAGCATTTCTAAAGATGGAAGCATGAAGAAATTCCTACTGGAAGCTTTCTATGGGAAACAGACTAAAGTCTAAAGAAAGCATAGTGAGAAAGGAGAAACTAGGCAGAAAAGAGTATATTTGAGAACACACATGCTCACCTAGAAAACCATGGTAGGTAGATTATAGGAGGAGCCTGACATTTCTAATTCCCTGAGCAAATGAACACCATGCATTTCCATGTGCTCTCTGCACGCTAGTGCAGGGAAGGCCTGAAACTCAGGAATTCTTTGGGCATGTTTTGCAAGTATTTGTTTAACAATAATTTAAACAGGATAAAAAAGCAAGCTGATTTTCTATTAATAATAGCAGAGTCGTTTATTAATTCACTGCCACCAGCTGAAACTATTTCAGCCACATATTGCCCACTTTTCTTCATTCTTGCTCTCCATTGTGCTTTGCACATTTCTGAATTGCACAGTTTCTAGAGAGTCATATTAAAGGGTTTTAAGGTGTAGTTAATAAATCTTTTGTTGTCATTATCAGCCCTGTGCCATACATTACTAGACATTAGAATTTCAGCTGACTGCAACTATAAAGTTGGTAGTGGTAGCATTTGTTTGGTTTGTCTTTTTAATTTGCACTAAAGGATGTTGTCAACTTGGGAAGGAGCAAAACTAATTTACATGTCACCAGTTCTGTGAAGTTGTATACAGAAACCTGAATAAACTGGCAGTATATGGCTGGTTTATTCCAATAATGCTTTAGGGCCTATCTAGAAGGGCACTATGGAAAGCCCTCCAGCTGGCGGCCTCTTAATTGGCCACCTGGTCTGGGTAAGGGGAGAACGCCCTGTGAGTTTAAGGGCACTACTTCTCAGGGGCAGACACTTCTTTCACATTGGCATGATGAAAAACAGGAAATGTTCTGACAGAGGGAGGGAGGTTTGTTTCCATGACAGCCTCTCTCAGCGGATCAGGTACTAGAGTTGACAGTGACATTGCCAAATGCCCACCACAGCCTTCCTAAATCTGCATCTTGCCTTTATTTACACAGTGCTACTTTCTGAGAAGTAGAAATGATCATTCTGGTATGCAGTCTTTCTGTGGAACAATAACGGAATAGAAAGCAATATATATCCATAAACAAAGCAGGTTGGTCAATAGAAGTTGTGCTCAAAAGCAAATTCATGCAGCCTAACGCATTTACTCCAGGCACCAAGAGTAACTTTCAGCTGCCTCTCTTGACTGTGGCACTTGGTTATTTACAACAAAGATAGGAAAATGAGCAGAAACTCCTCTGTCTCTCCTCCCCTTTTTTCATGATAACTTCCAAATACTCTCATAGCCTTCTTTCATAGCCTGGGTATGACCTCAAGGCTCTGAGAGATATGGAAAACATAATGCTGTGGGAAAACTGGTTTTACACATGGATCAACAAACGAGACATACATTCTTGGGTGTAAATTGGGCTGCTGAAACAAATCAGGTTTGGGGCTTAGTATCTGCCTAGCCCAAACAGACTTTGTGGAGATAGGTAATATATTAGCATAAAGCAACACAAAGCCACATGCTATAGGCTGTGGGTGCTAATTTTTATATTTACCTAACATGTGCAGTTTCCAAGGAAAACAAAGAAAATATGATTCTAAAAATAGGACTTCTGGTGCTGTGGTGCTTAATCAGAGATGACTTTATTCTTCTTTGAGACAGTTGACAACATCTGGAGATACTTTCGGTTGCTACAACTCAGAGGTGCCTCTGGCTTAGGCATCTACTCCACAGAGGCTAGTAGGCTACTAAGTGCCATACAAAACACAGACTGGCTCCCACCAGAAATAATTAATTGTCACAAAATTTCAATAGTCTGGCCCTGAACAGGAGCTGTGGTTCTCACACTTGAGCAAGCATCAAAATCTCCTGGAGGGTTTAGTAACATCCAGAGTTCTGGGTCCCACTTCAGATTTCCTGAAACATTAGGACAGGGTAGATTTAAGATGTGCTACTTTAACAACATCCTAGGGGATGCTGAAGCTACTGACCTCGGGAACATGGTTTTCTTCTTTGGATATAGGGTCTTGTGTGTATCTAAGTGGTGCTAGGAGTATCTTAGAGCATCCTGCATGCTCAGTGGATCAAGTACTAGAGTTGATGGTGGCATTGCCATATGCCTAGGACCTCCAGAAATCTGCATCCTGGGTTTTTTTTTTTTTTTTTACATAGTGGTAATTTTTAAGAGGGAGAGGTCATTCAGGTATGCCGATGAAGGGCAGTCTTTTCTTTTCTTCATATTGTAATGGAATAGAAGGTTCTAATCATTGTGATACAAACCCTTACCCCCTCCGCCTGCCCCCGGCACCTTCATCATTCTTAGATCTCGCTAAACATTCTACTAACTGAGCTACATCTTCAGCCTAGGACAATTTAACAGACCCAGTTCTCCCCTCAAAGAGCCCTGCAAAATAGCCTCCTGCTCAGAAAAAGTAGTTAGATTCACCTTAGACCAGAGTACTCAAATGCTATCAATGCACACAAAAGGAGGAAGCTAAAGGCTTGCTTCTCTTTAAGCAAAGAGACTTCCCAGAGACTTAATTAAAGTTTGGAAAAGTATCCCAGGAGGCGGGGGTAGAAGTGGGGGTCAATAAAATTGATCCAAATAAATTCTTTGCACATACAAAATAAAATCCACATGCACAAAAAGAAATTTGATCAATAAATTAGTAAATTCAGGGTGAGGAGGGAGTAATTAACAGGCCCATTTAAAGTGCAGAATCCATTAAATACAGAATGAGCGACTCCACCGGGACCACTGAGGCAGGAAACACTGATGCATTGGAGAGGCTTGGAAGATTAGAAACATATTTCAACATGTAGAAAACAGAAGAGAGAAAGGAGTATGGAGGTGGGAGTATGTATCAGGGCCATAGGCGCCTGACTTTGAATTCCTAGGAAAAGATAACAAAATCACAGCTGCACTCAGGTTTGTCTCCCAAGCACAGGAAACCATGAAATAATCTGCTAAGAGAGCCATGCAAGCCACACCCATCCTAGGCAATTACCATGTCAAGCGCCTTTATTTTAGAGTAAACAAAAAAATCTAACTTATTGAACACAGGAGGCCTCATTGGTGTAGAACAACCCCATGATGAACTGTTAAGATCCCTCTTCAGGGAAACTGGGGCCAAAAGCAAACTTCATTGCTAGATTTCATTCAAGCCCTGAGCTGAGAACCACAAAGGACATTAATGGTGGAAATAAATTTCCAAAGGCAAACAAAAGACTACCCTATCCCATAGTTACCCACATACTCAGTATTCAATAAACTCAATCTCCCAAAGAAGTGGGACATGAAGAAAACCAAATGTACAACCAAGAGTAGAGCCATAAAGGTAGAAATTGCTATTGAAATGAGCCAGGTTATACCTAATCCTTAAGTTAGATGGATATCTGCCTCTTGATAAATCTCACAGGCCTAGCTTGGACCTTGGTTTCAGAGCCTATGTCCCCATCTTAGCCCCCAAGTGAGTCCCCTGGGGTTCCTGTTGGCAATTTTGCAATGGAAAGCTAATTTGGATCTGCCATAAATATGAATCATTGTGATAATTCCTTTATATCTATTGGAAAGATAGACCTAGGCCATGAACTATATCTTCAGGAAGCACAGCTCTTTGGCTTCTGTGCCCTCTTCATCATGCCCCCTGAGACCTCTGTGAACTTTAAGTAATAGCTCATCATCTTCTACTGGGCTCAGTCTAGCTTCATGAATTTCACTCCTGATTTGTGAAGGACTTGGAAGTGATTTTTGCTTTCAGTAGAGCCCTAGTCCATTAAGAAGAATCTTTCCAAGCCTAGGGAACTCAGTGCTGGTTGGTAGCGGAGAAGATTCCCAAAATTCAATTTAGAAGCCCTTACGCAAGTGTCACAGAAGTTCTTTGAGCTTCATATTCCCTACTGGAGGGTTGGGGCCAGGATGTAGCTTTAATGAACTGGGTGGGAGGTTGCTATGGTTAAAGCTGCTTCCTCTTTTTTAATTTTTTTTTTAATTTTCCTCTGCCGCTTTTAATCAGAACTTCCTCATTAGCTGAATGGGAAGGCTTGCAGAGTCAAACCTCTGGCACATTCCCTCAGGCAATGTTTTAGTTCTACTGCTTCTCTGAGCTTTATGCATAAAAGCGCCTCCCAGGGTGCAGTGACTTGCCACACATTTGGCTGACACCTGTCTATGAAGAGAGATGTGTGAAACCACTTTCCCAGAGCAGCCTTCAAGCAGTAAAGTCTGTAACGTCTTTAGCAGTCTGTCTTCTTAGACAGGCACAGATCCTGCTGCATGCCTGAGCATGAGTCCTTGGTCTAGTGAGCCCTTCCAGTGTTCAAGCATGTGCTGGGACCATGGGTGGTTTACATGTCTGTCAAAGTGCAAAATCAATTCAAAGGCCTAAAGCTGCAAACTCCTAGATCCTATGAAAGAGAACAGGGCATGTAATGCATACTCTGTGTCAATGGTGGCACTCCAAACAGGGAGGCGTTCTTCCTTGAAGCATTTCTACTAGGAAGAAGCTCACACCTCATGAGGCAGCCCCTTCTGCTCCTGAACTGTTCTAATGATGAAAAGTCTGTCTTCTGACCTAAACTCAGCAGCCTTCCTATCCTTCCTGCAGTTGCCCTACCCCTGCTGCCTGCTGTTAGGCAGCTAGATAGGCAATAGTAGACTTAGAGACTACTAAAGATGGAGTTCTCCCTCAAGATCAGCTTTGAACCTACATCCAATTATCCATATAAAATGCTGGACATAACATGGCTCTGTTAAGATGCATTAAGGGATACCTCTTTTGGTCAGAAGAATAGAATATGTGTTCTATGTCTGGTCCTAGGTGGAGACATGGCATGTTAATCTACCCCAACTATTAGAAGCTTACATACAATTGTCCCCTCCCTTAAGATTTAATCACTTGTCCAAGAGTCTACCCTTCAGAAAAGTTGATCTGTCTGAAGGCATGTTAAGAGGAATAATTATTCCCTTAATGGGATAAATGCATTTATACACCACATGATCCCCTCTATGTAATTGCTTATAGATCTTCACTATTAAGCATGTCAACTTTTCTTAGTTCTTCATAACTTTCCCTTTTTTACTTTCCGTTCCCTTTTCAGGTTAACATTCTAAGCATGCTTAGCTTGACTTTATAGGCTTTCTTCCTGTTTCCTATAAAGACCCACACTCCTTTCTTCTCTCTTTGCAGGCATCCATTGCTGACCTCATTCAAAATCCAAGCCTTCCTTCTTCCCTGACTCCCTTTCCCAGAAACTGCCAGTCTTTACAGCTTGTCTTACTTGTGCTTTTTTCTCAAACAATAAAAGGTTTGTTGAGCTTTCTATTGAGTCTATTTTCAAAATTCTTTCATCAATAAGACTAAGGACCTCTAATAATCATCATTTCACTATAACATATGTTCAAGACACAAAAGATCTAGACACTGCATGACAGGACATTCTGAGACCTCTTCTGACAATATTTACATTGTATACTATGCCTTTGAAACTGTACCAGATTGTTTATGAGGACATACACATATCTTCTGCTTTTTAAGTACCTCCGAAGCTTTGGCGATCAGCCCTAAACCTACTGTGTAGTGTTTGGAGTTATACTCTAAGTTTCTTCAGTTGTAGTCACCATATTATCTCAATCTCCCCTCCTCATACCTAAATTAGATTCATTCCAACTACACTCTTCAGCCCACATAAAATCAATTATTGAGGTGAAAGTTTGTGCCATTCTTAAAAAATGTTCACAATAATGAGAGTGATCTGCTTGAATCCCAACCACATCATTCTTCCAACTTTTATCCCTCAACCCCTGCCTTTCTCCACCACCACAACCACCTTAACCACCACCAGGCTTTGTATGCAAGTGAGCATAATTGCAACTGAATTTTAAGGGCACCCTTGAAAGTGAAAATACGAATCTAAAAATGCAACAGTCTGCCTTGGAAGGCTCAGTGAAAAAGAAAGCAAGAGTATTTCCTACTCCTTGCCTCAGGATATTATCAGCACAAAAGCTGCTGAAGCTGTGTTCTGGTCTCCCTGAACCACTGGAAGCTGTGAATCAGTCTGAAGATGCACAACATAGAGCCTACACAGGAAAGACAGTAAACTATATCTGGAACACAGCAGTGCTACCCTCATGAAATGTTCTCTTATGCTCATTTTGTGTAGATACAATTCCTCCCACCTTTCTAGCCCTTTGCCTAATCTGACCATTTAAAACAGGTCACCTCTTTGCCTGAATCCTTATAGCATGTGATCCTTCTCTGTGTCACTATGAAACATTTGAAGAAATCCCAGATATTATTTCTTCTCCAGTTCTGAGACATATTGCTATTCTTGTCTGCTCTTGTAGATTACAACCTCCACAGAGAGGTAGGACTATGATCCCAATCCTTCTGCTTTACCACAAAGCCTAGTATACAGGTAGGGGATTAAGTAAATAAGTATGTGGCTTAGAAAGATTCATAAAGAAAAATTAACTGTGAAGGAGGTAAACAGGTAATCCTAATGATGTTTCATTATCATGACATTCTTTAAGTATTTACTAGATCAAAGCCTCCTCACCTTATTATGGTGGAAGCAAGTTTACAAAGGAGGGCCAGATCCCTTCTTTAATGAACCTCTAACATACAATTTGTTATTCATTATAGTATTCTTCACATGCAATGTTCCCTTTGGTCACAACCTAATGGCTAGAATATGTCCCTTGTGAACTGTGTGTCCAGAAGTGGGGATAGGCTTGCTTCAGCCTTCAGAGGCTTATACGTGAGATGCCATATTTGTGAAAGTGACCAATGAATCTAGAAGCATAGTGTGGTGACAAAGACACCCTCTTTCAACAATGAACCTTTATGAAGTCCCCTTGAAGAACTGTTCAAATTTCTAAGGGTCTCATTATAACAAGAAAACCTTTTCAGCATGTAAGGGACTGTATGGATATAGTTACCATGACACTGTAGCAATTCTTATTGGTGTTTACATCCAGAGCTAAAATTATCTATGCAAATATAACCCAGCTTCCAAGAACATAGCTTGGAAAGGGCCATAAAACTCTCTGCATTTTATGAGTATGCCTTAAAAGCCATTTGCAAATCCCAACATGATCCAGTCTCCTCATCACAACCCTACTACTAATTTTCTTCTTAGTTTCTGGACCTCAATCTAAACATCAGCATCTCTAAGCAACATTGTCAGGCTATCCCTGTGAATCTCACCTTGCTTCAATAGAACTTCCCATGATTTGTAATTCCTAGTACATGTTCACTCCTTGTACCACACTTAGTGTATAACAATCTCCAGTAAAAATAGAGACACATTGGTTTCACACAATGCTATATTCACCACAGGGCCTGACACAGTTGGTACTCCAATAATTTGACAGATGAGTAATTACATTACAGTACTAGAACAGAAAATGAAGAGAATTTTAAGTCAGTCAGGTAAGCTGGGTCGAGGTTCAGCAAGATCATTGATCAGTTGCATGATATCAGAAAAACTTTTAACTTCTCTAAGCTTAGGCTATTTCATTTGCTCATATAAATTTGTATTCACTAAATTGAAATGCCATTTGGTTTGGAGAAAAATGTAAGATGATAGTAGATGCAAAACTACGTGGTAGTATAAACAGTTGCGATGGTAATCCTCACTGACAGCTTTACTGCATTTGAATCACCTAGGATATACACATCTGGTTGTGTCTGTGAGGGTATGCACAAAGAGGTTTAACTGTAGAGTTAATCTCACCCTGAGTGTTTGTGGGAACACTCCATGGGCTGGGGTCCCAAACTGAATAAAAAGGAAAGCATGGACAAAAGGACAGAGCAACAGCATCCATCTCTCTCTGCCCTCTGACTACAGATGAAATATGACCAGCCATTTCATGCTTCCACCACTAGCATTTCTACCATTAAGAACTGTATCCTTCCCTTCTCAAACCATGAGCCCAAACAAACCTTTTCTTCCTTATGTTGGTTTTGTCAAAGGCTTTGTCATAAAAACAACTAAAGTAACTAATGCAAGAATCCTGTACAAATATGAAATATATTTTAATTATTTGAGACACCCCAAATGACACTACTGTTTTCTCTCTAGAATGAATACCATAAGTACCCCCAAACTGTATCGCTTTCTCTCTAGAATGAATACCATAAGTACCCCTAAACTGTATCGTTAGTCTACTCACAAATCAGCATATACAGTAGACATAATGCATTTGAAAAAAAATGTAACCCTTTAGTGTGGGCATTTGATTTTATCAATGACCAGAATTAGTGCTCACCTAGTAGAGTGGTGGGCCCAGGTGAGGTGGTGGTTGGGAAAGAAATCATGGAAGTAGTATTTAAGCTAGGAATATATTTTCATAGTAAAAACAAGCCATGTTCAGTTGGGCCATAGGGAAGCCAGAATATTGAGTTGTTAGATGCATAGAAAACAGGGAAATGGTGGAATTATAGCTACAAACTTTCTCTTCTTGGCCTGTTTGTATCTCAGGGACAGCTGACTTTACAGAAACCATGTGTATGCATTGGTGAGGGGAGGGAAGCCAAAGAGCAGGAAATGGACGCCAAGGGAGCTGTACTTAATCATAATAACCATTAGTATTGACTTTGGTGCCATCTTAAAGGAGGCATTTGTTATAAGAACCAATAGTCAAAACCCCAAGTCAGCCAGGCTTTGTCTTATGAGCTCTAAAAATAATAGTATTTTGCTGTTCATCTGTTTTAATTTTCCAAATTCAAATGCAATTTGAAATCAATTCAAAAATTGATTTTTCTTCTAAACAAAGAGATGCTAAAAGGAGAAAGGGAGGAAGTAGAAAGGACAGACAAACCAGGCTTTTCATTGAATCACATAATCATACCTCCAAAAGCAAGAGCCCTAAGCAGTAATTATTTCCTTACCTGAAAAGCATGAAAGGAAAATGGGTAAGAATTATGACCACAGGAACAATATATAAAACCTCTCCAGAGCCAAGGCCAGCAAATCACTTACCTGCAGCTTCAAAAATCACATATAAAAGCAGGAAGAAACACAGTTAAGGTCAATTGGCTCTGGGTGTTTTAAGTACTGCCTCATTTTAATCAGCACCCCACGCCATTCCACATCTCCAGCTGGCAAACTGGCTAAGATACTGGACTTGTTTGCTATTTATTAAGCAACTTGAAAACAAAGTGGAAACACTTGAGTGGTGTTGCAGTTAAGTCAGCTTCAAGAGGCCAGAAGATGATTTTGCAGCCAGGCTTTTTCAATGTATCCGCACCTCAGTGTGGTTATCACAATCTGGAAGTCTACTTTATAAACCTTGGTTCTGTCAATTTCTCCAGTCTCTAGAGACTGAGTCACAATAGCCTACCTCACAAAAGAACAGAAGTGATAACTACATACTGATGAGGTGGACCTATTCAGTGACCAGAATACTTGTACTTACTATTTCAGTATAAGGGAGAGAAGGTGAACTACTTAGACATCTCTGGAAAATGATTTTTTTTTAAAAAATATATGATCACATTCACATAAATCTAGACTCAAGAATTTGTGGAACTTCACTATCAGATCCTTAATTTTCTAATGTGCATGAAAGAGAATATTTATTACTTAGCATTGTTCTTATATTTACAAATATGTCATGAAAGATAAATCACAATAAAAATGAAAGTGGACACTTCGAACAATTAAAAGGCAGATTTATGTAGATAGAATCTGAGAGAGTAACATTGTAGAGATGTGAAAGGAATTTTACCCACTCTTCTTGTGGAACCTGGAAAATGCTATGCTGCACTAGAGACCATCTTTCTAATGACTCAGAGCCACCACACATAATCTTCACTCCTTTAAACCAAGCTGGAGAGGTGGAACAATCCCAGATTTCCAACTGAGCTACTTCCAAATGCCTTATCAGACACCAAAAGGCTCCATCATCCTGATATCTCACAAAGCACATGTTAATTCCCATGATTCCCTCCAAGGTAGCTGCCATTCTAGTGGCCTGCTATGGCTTGAATGTGACCCTCCAAAGTCCATGAGTTTGAAACTTAATCCTCAATCCAACAACATTCCTAGGTTGTTGGATTCCTTTAAGGAGTGAGTTGATTAATGATGTTATTACAAGAATGAGTCTAATCTTAAGCCTTTCCTCTGCTTCCTCTCATGAATATATGCTATCTTGTCCTTTTGCCTACTTTCATGATAATACATGGCAAGGAAGCCCTCACCAGTTACCATCAATGTGATATTGGACTTTTAACTCCTAGAACTGTGAAGAGAAGAGCCTATTCTTTATCAATTGTTAGATCTGTAATATTCTGTTAGAGAATCACAAAATGGACCAAGACAGGCCATTTTTATACCTTGTCTGTGTATTTTCAAGCATGTGCCTTAGGGAGACACTACAGGAAGTTGTAGTTACCCATATCAGGAAGATTCTGTGGTACCTTTCATTTAAGGGTAGCTCTTTTCTCACATTATTCTTGAATTCCATACTTGCCTGTCTGTTAAAACCAAGGAATTCCTCTTACTAAGAGTGAGAGCAGGAAAAGGTGAAATTAGGGTAGGGCAGTGACAGCATGAAAGGATGGTTCTGAACCACTGGAGATCTAATCAGTCCTCCAAGGCAGTGAAGAATTGCGTATCTCAATTGGTTAGAGCCAAGAAGGAAAGACATGGTAGACAGATTAGCCTCACAAATCTCCAAGATAGCCCAGTAAATTTAGGAACTGTACACAGAGTGACATTTGAGGACCAAAACACTATACGAAGACACCACCTGTTTTTGATGAGCCTTTCAAGCAAGAGAACTGGCCTAAGAGCTCAAAGGTTTGGTGACCCTTAATGTGGCTTTATCAGAAATTCTCAAGTTTGAGTACAGAACATGATTAGAAAATGAAAAGAGCTCCATTTGAGTGGAATGGACCTTACATGGAGGTACTGTTGGGCAGAAATCAAAGAGATCTCCAGAGTCAGGAAATGGACTGGAAAGATTCAAACTACAAAAATCAACAGACTTTTCTTGAGTTTGAGAATCCCACAGGAAGGGATCAAGGTACTAAATAGAGGCCTAGTATGCCTCACCTCAACACAAGTAGACAACTGTGGCTAGTGAAAGCATTTCTAATAAACAAGATCAGCTGATAGACTGCTCTTCCTCGTTTAGGGAGAATTCCAGTTATACTTCTCTGCTAAGACAGCAGCCCATGCCTTTAAAACACTATAGCAGCTGGAATCCTTATGAGTTAAAGCTCAATAATGTGAAATTCAGAGTCTTTAAGCTACTAATTTTTAGGTGTCATCAGATTAGTTGCTCTGAATAGTGTCTTCCTAGACCTTAGTGGACTCAGCTTGCAAGGCATAAAAAAAAAGCCTTAGAAAGACACAAATCTCAAATCTGCAGGCTCTCTGGAGTCTCTTTGCCTCCTAAACTCAAATCTAATTTTTCCCCTTTTGATACATTTGCCAAGGAGCTTAACACAATAGGTAGTGAATAATACAAGTTTCTATAATGCTGGATCTTTCTTGCTCTTCTACTTATTCCATCTCACTTCAGCTTCTGTTGCCAATTGTAATGACCAAAGATCATGACTATGACATAAGTATTTTTCCTTTTTTTCTAAGTCTGTGCTTAGTATTTCCTCTATTGCCAAAGTTTTACCCCTCTCCTCCAAGCAGATGACTACTCCACTAGGCTCTTCGTCTATCATATTTTAAATCCATACTTTCTACATCTATTGACCTAGTGGCAAGTGCTTAAAAATAGATTCATTGAAAAGGAATATGGGAGGTCCATTATTTCTAAATTCTGCCAGTTTCCATTCTCTTAATATTCCTACCATGGCCAATTTCAAGGTACTGATGTGATGTCACTAAACAGAGTTGAAAAGATATGTGTGCAAATGACTTTAATTTCTCCACAAATCTTCTATTCTAAATTACCTTTGTTTTTCCAGAGGTATCTATTAGAAGGAAGATGGTATCCTGGTTTCAGATTTACATGTTGAAACTCCCACCATTATAACATGCTTGGCTTTTCAGGGAATCTCTCTTTCATCTCTTTTTTTAAAGGATTAAAGGATATTGATGAGTTAATTCAACTCTTTTTGTCATGGATTGGCAAACTCAAGATTATGAATGAAATCTACTTGGTCCCTTGTTTTGTCAATAAAGTTTTATTGACACATAGCTATGGTAGTTCTCTTACCTATTTTCTATGGCTATTTCTTACCACAGGGGGAAAAATACAGTTTTGACAGAGCTTAACCTTATAGAGATCAACCTTATTACTTACAAAGTCTAAAATATTTACTGTAGGACATTTTGCATAAAAAGATTTATCTCCGCCCGTGGCTTTCTCTTTTATTCATTCCTGCCCTAGGAATATGTTGAGGCTGTTCTTAGCCACATGGGAATGTAACATCATGAGCTGTGTTCTTAGGAAGAATGCAGTTGTAATGGTGAGACAATCACTATATAGTGAAAAGACCATAATTCATAAAACACTAATATATCTTGTCATTATTTTATTTGTTACTTTAAAAGTTTCTCACTTGGTTCCCATCTCAAAAAAAACCAACCCTCCCAAAATAAACCGGATTTACTCTAAACTCAGGAACAGGACAAGAATGCCCACTTTCACCATATCTCTTCAACATAGTACTTGAAGTTCTGGCTAAAGCAATAAGACAGCTAAAGGAGATCAAGGGGATGCAAATTAGAAACAAAGAAGTCAAATTATCCCTATTTGCAGAAGATATGATAGTATACATAAGCAACCCCAAAAATTCCACCAGAGAACTCCTACAACTGATAAACACCTTCAGCAAGGTGGCTGTATACAAAATTAATTCAAAAAAATCAGAAGCCCTTCTTTATACAAAAGATAAATGGGCTGAGAAAGAAATTAGGGAAACAACACCCTTCACAATAGCCACAAACAGTATAAAATACCTGGGAGTAACTCTAAGCAAGCAAGTGAAAGACCTGTATGACAAGAACTTCAAGTCCTTGAAGAAAGAAATTGAAGAGGACATAAGATGGAAAGATCTCCTATGTTCATGGACAGGTAGGATCAACATAATAAAAATGGCCATCCTACCAAAAGCTATATACAGATTCAATACAATTCCTATCAAAACACCAACACAATTCTTTATAGACATGGGAAAAACAACTCTCAACTTCATATGGAATAACAAAAAACCCAGAATAGCTAAATCAATCCTGTACAATAAAAAAACATCTGGAGGTATCACCACCCCAGATTTCAAGCTATGCTACAGAGCAATAGTAATAAAAACAGCATGGTACTGGTATAGAAACAGACCAGTGGATCAATGGAATCGAATTGAAGACCCAGAAATGAACCCACACACCTATGGTCACCTAATTTTTGACAAAGAAGCCATAACCTTACAATGGAAAAAGGACAGCATCTTCAACAAATGGTGCTGGTCTAACTGGATTTCGACATGTAAAAGAATGAGATTAGACCCATGCTTATCACCTTGCACAAAACTTAAGTCCAAGTGGATCAAAGACCTTAACATAAAGCCCAACACACTAAATCAGATGGAAGAGAAAGTGGGGAAAAGCCTCAAACTCTTTGGCACAGGTGAAAATTTCCTGAACAGAACACCAATAGCTCAGACTCTAAGACAAACAATCAATACATGGGACCTCAGGAAACTGAGGAGCTTCTGTATAGCAAAGGACATTGTCACTAGAACAAAATGGCAACCTACAGATTGGGAAAAGATCTTTACCAACCCCATTTCTGACAGAGGGCTAATATCCAAAATTTATAAAAACTCAAGATATTAAACACTAAGAAATCAAATAACCCAATCGATAAATGGGAAACAGAGCCAAACTAAGAATTCACAAAGGAGGAATCTCTAATGGCAGTGAGACATTTGAAGAAATGTTCAACTTCTTTAATCATCAGAGAAATGTAACTCAAGATGACTCTGAGATTCCATTTCACACCTGTTAGAATGACTAAGACCAAAAACTCAAATGACAGCACATGCTGGCGAGGTTGTGGAGAAATGGGAAAACTCCTCCATTGCTGGTGGGAGTGAAAACTTGTACAACCACTATGGAAATCAGTCTGGTGATATCTTAG
>CAJQZJ010000518.1:1507271-1522551 GCA_907164525.1 Lophiomys imhausi | reverse complement strand
CTTACCTTTGCTCTTGTGGTGCGGCTCGAGTGCAGGCTGGATATCAGGCAGACAGGCGGGGCCGCTGGTCTGTGGCTGGAGCCGTGGGCTGGATCCGCTCCTGGGCTAGATCTCTAGCCAGAGCTCCTCTCCAGACCGGTGACGGAGCTGGCTGATCTCAGGGTTGTGTTCCCGGGAACTGCGTGTGCTCTTTTACCTGGTGACCGGTCTCAATGTTCGCTGTGGGCATTCAGACACCGTCTGTGTTTCACTGTAGGCTAGGGGACCTCACATTCACTCCACAATGACTAATCTCATTCACCCACTACTCAGATGCACTGTTCTATGGTCAGCGCCATCTTGGATCCTCCTCATATCTGTCGTTTTGTATAGTATTTACTGTTATAAGAGAAGGAACCATCTGTTGGACTGAAAGGGGAAACTTCTGGGGGGAAGAGGGTGGAAGGGCGGGATAGGAAGGGGGAATAGGGAGGGGTTTGTGACTGAGATGTAACTTGAAGAAAAAAAAATAAAGTATTTAAAAATAAATAAATAAATTTAGAATGTAAGCAAAATAATCTTCTAAAATTATTCACTCTTTTATCCATGTTATGCTATCCTATATACATGTAATATACTGCTGACCTTAGTTGTGTCAAGACCCTCATTACCTTATGCATCTGGACTTTATACATAACCCTCTCCTTGCACCACTCTGCCATTATTATTTGATATTGTTGATTTCATTATCCCAACTAGCTCTTCACTAGCACTGCAAATAGAGATGAGTATGTATGCTACAATAAGTCCACAGTTTTGAGGAAGAAAAGTAGCAAGGCAATGGTAGCATGAGGCAAGAAATGCTGTATCAAGAGTGGGTATGCTATGGTCAAATCAGCCTCCTGTAACATCATTCTCATCGTGTTATTCTGCTGCATAAGAATTAAAAGATCCACTTCTAAAATGCTAAGTAAAGTCTATTGTTGTTTAAAAAAGGAAAGCAATGTTGTTTGGCTTGATTGGATGATAGTAGAGGTTCTGTTGCTTCTTAGAATTGTATCTGCTGAGAATAAAGGTAGACTTGATAGTTAAAGGAGGGCTTTAGCATTTAGTTTTGTTAGGTTTGGGTCAATATGTGGTAATGTACAAGTTGTAAATCCTTCCTATAAAGGGTGTACTAATAAGGCTGTGTGTAGTAGTAAGAAACATAGAGTAGTTTTCTCTTGTAGTTTGGTTCATATAATTAAGTAACTAGTACTACCGAACAATTTCAGAAGTTTAGGGGAGAGAAATACATGAAAGAGATATTCACAAATGTTTTAAGAGTCTAAGTACCCATCTGCCTGGGCCTACCTGGCACATATTAGAAAGATGGGCTTACATCAATACAGAGGAAATTTTGGATTTTTCACCAAGATCTTTGATTAAAGGAAAAGCTAAAGCTTCTGTGTGATAGCCCCCTGGATACTCTTAGCAACTAAATATGGTATAGTAATGACTTCAGCCCATGACCTGGAAGGAGAGCTCTAGGTTTTCTCTGTCTTCTCTCTGTTAAACCTAGGACACAGAGGCTCTAGTTAAGGCTGAAAGTCAAAAATAGTCTTGAAGAATCCAATTTGTCCATTTTGTTGGAAGACACAAGTTTTGATGGAATAATAGGTGTGTGTGTGGGGGTGTGTGTGTGTGTGTGTGTGTGTGTGTGTGTGTGTGTGTGTGTGTATGAGTGAACTTGTTGTTTCACTGAGTCCTTCTATTTAGTAATTAATTATTCCTAGCCATTCATCCAATTGGATAGGCCTTTGTACCTTATTAAGGCCCAAGAAGATTATAGTAGGCCACATGACAAACAAGCTTCCCGAGAATAATTATGGCTATCCTAATTTACACTCTGTGAAAAAGAATGTGATTTCATTGGATTTTGTCTTTCTGTGTTGAATTTTTCAAGATGAGTGAAGGCTTTTACAGTCAAAAACAACAGAGTCCTATGGGAAAAAATCAAGAAGATAATTTGATCAAGTTTTGGTATTGATCATGGAGACAGCCAAAGTAGTCATGTCAAAAACTGTAGTTTGGCTTAACAAACTAGAGGAGTGTCTTAGAGAAGTATCACATGGACCTAACAGTAGTAACAGTCCAACAGAGAATAGCCTCATAGTTAACATAGCATTATATGGAGCCAGATTACCTCTGTTCATCAGACTGCTTTGCTTATTCCAAGTTATTTGGCTTTTAGAAAGTTTCTTAGCATCTCTGAAACTCTGTTTCCTCACCCAGAAGCTGAGGAGATCAGCAGCTCAAGTGTGAACACTGTTTTGGGTATGAAATTAAGAAATTCTCATAGATGTAAAAACCATGCTGTTGCAAATGTGAACTTGTATTACAGAACAACATGTCTTCCCTGATAAAAATTTTCCTTGCTCAATAGAGCAGGAAGGGTTGTGCTCACAAGGTTTGGAACCTGTTTACATAAAGACTTGAAAAGCATGAGCAGGTGTTTTTTCCTCATCTTCTTAATTCTATCAATTGCAATGCTGCACCCCCAATCTGTAATGCCTGCTTTCCTTCACTTATAACTATCCAGCCATAACAAAATCATATCTCCCAAGATACTAGGGTATGTGCAATTGATGCCATACAATTTAACACTGAATTGTTTCTTAATTGTTTCATGATATCCTCGTTAATCATTCCTAAGAATTACAACATTAAATGTTACTGCTGAAATGAAAATATCATCTGGTTTACAGGAGGTGCTCAATAGATATATGGCAAATTAAATCACATAATTGATATTCTGGATAAAAGGTTACAAAATTATGTCAGCATGCCACAGCCATCATATGATGAGGCATTAACAGTTTTCACTCAATTTTAGTTATTTGTAGAATATGAGTTCCAGGTGAACTAGCCTGGATTCAAATCTTCACTCAATCTGACTGTTGAAAGTTGACTTCTGGCCTCCACATACATGTGTTTGCAAATGCATGCCCACATTCATACACACACAAATATAGATAGATAGATAGATAGATAGATAGATAGATAGATAGATAGATAGACAGATGGAACAAAATAAGTAGTTCTTATCCCCTACTAACTAGAACTATGGTCTTAGACAAGTCAATTAACCTTTCTGAGATTTGGTTTCTTCACTTATATCATGAGTGCAAAAAGTATCTATTTCATAAAAATTGTTAAGAAGATTAAATAATTTGGCAGAATTCTTGTACATTGGCTTATACAGTACAAGGAATACTGCTAGTAGTAATAGAAACACTTTTTTATTGGATCAACTGGACAAAATTTCCAAAAAGTGGAAATAGAGCACATTCTCCAATAAAAGTAATTCCTAGAAAAGGAACAAACACAGAGAAAGAATAGGAATGGGAAATACAAGGGGAGAAGGTGTCTGGAGGTCTATAGTGCCTTACCACAAGCTATACAACAAAAGCACACTTTACACTTGAAGCATTCAAAACAAATTTCTCCAGCTTCATAGATTTGCCTTTGGCTGCTTCTTGCACTGCCTGGAATACCACTAGATTTGCCTAAGTTATACTCTTTAGAAGGAAAAGAGCTAACTTCACACTTTTGCAGGACTCCTGTTTAGTTTATTAAGTAATTAAGCTTCTGGTACACAAAGGAGAAGACACTCAGGGGTCCTCTGAAGTCATTTAAACACAAATGGCTAGCCTGTAGCAATGAATGTGTACGTAGGAAAAGGCCCTACCTTTCTCAGCCTACTTCCCCACCAATCCACTAATTAGACTGAAAAGGAAAAATGTAAAAGGTGAGAAACCCGGGAAATGCCAACCTGAAACTAGGGTGGGAGGTCTGGGAGGCAACAGGAAATACAATGAAGTTTAGGCCTCCCATCAGTAGCTGTTAATCAGGAGACAGGCAGGAACAAAGCACTATAACACAAGCCCTCCAAAAGCCCAGAGCCAATTTGTGAGGCTCTATAATGTGGGTTATCAACAGCTCATTTGTAACCCTAGGATAGCCTCTCCTCCAAGTCTCAGAATGATTCTTAGAGACCTAGATTATTGATACTCACAAAACAGTCCTTCTAATTTGAAGATCCATAAAATATAACACATCAGATAAGACCCTCAAAATGAACAGGTTGAGATTATAATAAAACAAATAATTTTAGTTTTTTCATAATATATATTATATATAAATGATACATAGTTCTTTGTCAATAAGTTGAAGGTCTTTTACTCATTTCTCTATTTCCCACTAGTGCAAACACGGTGCAGGCAAAAATTAAGAATCAAACATGTGTTGATTGAATTGCATCTCCAAAATGTCTAAGGACCAGGAGAAGAACTACTCTTAATCTGTTTGCCATTTGAAAAACAGAAAAATGCTAATAGACCCAATATCATAGGATTTTGTCATCTAATCAAGTTAACCCTTATATCCATAGAGAAACATGTCATTAATAAATGCTTAATAAATTTTAGGATTGTTTCTATAAGATTTAAGTGAAAGTAAATGAGATAAAGTGTATAGATTAGGGGCCACAGCTAGTATCTAATTAGGATTCAAACATATTTGGATACATCTGGTAGAATCCATGAACAAACCAAAACTATCCTATTTCTATGTGTTCTGAGGTTCTGGAAGATAATCTTGGTAAAGAAAGATAAAAGGTTTATTGACCTTGATGAGGGACTGGAAAGAGGGAGACAGCACACTCTCAGGTATATTACTAAGTACATTTGGGTATTTGTCACTTGAATTTGACTCCTAGAACAGTCTTCTAGGCTTTACACCTGAATAGAGAGGACTGGAATAGTCAAAGACATTAAAGATATTACTACAAGATGTAAATGTGCTGAATTAAGTAACCTTAGAGGAGAATTAAGACAATAAGATTAAAGTTGAAAGGTACTATCTAAAGGCACCAAAATCTATTTGAGAATGTTGCTTGGCACAGGAGGATTCACATATAGAAAGACCACACAACTGAGTAAATGACTATCAATCAGTTTTTCCAGGTTTATTGGTATTGAAGGTTACCAATAATTAGAGAAACTAGAATGCTCTAGGTGATAAGAGATAAATATGGACATACCTGCTTGAACTGGTATTCATGTTAGTATACATTGACCAACAAAATGTGAAAAATTGTGACACAAAATGGACCATAAATATTTGTTTATAGTATAAGGACTGAGCAAGATGGCAGACCATCAAATTTTTTCTCCTTCAGTTGAAAATGAGTGCCTCTCTGTCCCTGGCTTAAAATGAACCCAAAAATATCCAGTGTAAGAGCTGATTTGGTGACACTGTGTTTTTTATATGGCGTTAATGATTCTCTCTAAATGTCCATGTGTTAGAGGACATTCTCTCTAAATGTCCACAGAGTGTTAGAATTAAGAGGACAGGTGGTAGAGCATGTGAAAAGTAGGTAGAAACTAGTATAAGGCTTTTAGGTCCCTGACTGAATTACCCATGAAAGGTATTAATGCTGTACTCAGGTACTAAGGTAGTTCTTTGAAGGGCTATTATTATAAAAGAGCAAGAGGATCCTCTCTTTGTCCTTTGGCCTACTATCTCGTTATGTGATTTCTTCCCTCATCACAAGCTACTGTCACAAAACTATCTGCTATGGTGCTCTCATCAAAGCCAAACAGAAACTTGTACCATCCTCCTGGAATTCAAAAACTATAAGTTAAAAAAAAACTAGTTTTAATTAATGACTCAGCTACTTATATCAATAGAAAATAAGCTTTAAAAGGAGATTTACAAATAACTTTGAGAAAGTTGCCAAATGTATAATGCTAAATCCATTAGTAATAAGGAATGCCTATACTAGAGTATTACACAAAGTTCAAAATGGATACCTGAGGGACTATGCTGATAATGGTTGAATAAATAATAGTGAATAAGAAACAAACCTCTTATGCAGATGATTTCAAATAAATTATGTAGATACTAAACCCTTAAGACATTCTCCATTCCTTAAACATGAGCTGTGCATAGTGATTTCTTCACATGAAAACCCAGTTTTTATCTTGTAATTTTACATGGAAAAATTATATTTAAGCTATGATGGTGGAGAGACATGATCATCATCTTAACTAATATGAACTATTGATACTGTATGATGAGAGTGGCCTTTTACATTTGTAGCCTTCTCTCCTAAAGTCCAAATCAATCAATGAGAAAAATTCTAGACACTCCCAACCATAGCTGCATCTACCACATGCCTGACTAATATTTCTCAGAACTCTAAGGGTCATCAAAAACAAATAAAATTCTTAGAAACAGTCACAACCACAAGCAAGTTAAAAAAACAAGTTCATTACATGTGATATGGCATCTTGAATGATGTCATTAAACAGAAAAAAAAACACTGAGAAAAACTAAAAATTGAATAAAGGATAGAATTTGGTTAATAAAGCCTTAACACTAATTCATTGTTTATGAAAAATACGGGATGGGGAGATGGTTCCACAATTAAGAGCATGGGTTTGGTTTCTAGCACCTACATGCTGGTTCACAAAGATCTACTGACTTCTTCAGGAATTGCATGTATGTGGTATACATTCACAGGCAAAACATTCATATGCACAAAATACAATAATAAGCAAAAATATGACTAATGAACTGTAATAGTGTAAGACAGAAACAACAGAGGAAACTGAGTATGAGGTTTATATAAAGAAAATCTCAACTTCTCTGTATATCAAAAATCAATATGAAGCAAAAAGACCATTAAAATGCTGGAAATTTATCATTAATTATCATTATAATACAGATGAAAGACAAACAGTGTTTTCTACTTTGAGGCAAATTCCTCAGTGTTCTGGTGCCATGGTAACACCTATGCTTTGTTGTTACTCCTCAGCAAGATGAAATCTACACGGGTAGAGGACATTAGAGAGTGATGGAAGTATCCAAGAAACAACATATAAATGAGAGACAGCAATCTCAGTTGAACTTGTAGTCAATAACCAACAAAATATCAAAAGCATATGGTAGGCAAACTTGTTCATGTTGGCATAGTAGAAATCCAGGCTGATGAGATGGCTCAACAGGTAAAAGTGCAACAAAAGCCTGGAGACCTGAATTTGATCCCCAAGACCCACAAACCACGGTGGAAAGAGATAACCAACTCCTGAACACAGTCCTCTGACCTGCACATGTACACTTGTGCCCACACTCACACATGCACATGACAATACAAATTAAAATAAAGAACAATATAGCAGAAACTTACTAGGAGTTTTCTAAAACATTTGAGAAATAGAGTAGGATATTGAGATTCTCTAAGGGACAAGGGAAGAAAGAACCAGTAGCACTGGTTTATGTATTACTTCTTGAGAGTGAAGGAATCTTGGGAAACACGTATACAGTGTGAAGTCTGTCATAGATCCTTTAAAAAGTTTGGTTTATTTCCAGTGTGCTGAAAGTTAATGCATTCCACTTCATAAGAGCCAACTGTTAAATCTTCAGAAATTTTGTGAGCCATTTGTTAAATATGGAAAGCCATTGTTAAAAATTAAATTACATATGCTTATAATTGAATTATATTGAAATGGAAGGTGATACTGCAAATGCATCTCTTTCTAATCATTGCTCTATATTTTACTCTCACTGCCCTTGAAATCAGTCCATAGTATCTATATAGAAGAGATTTCACATAGCAGAGTGCTGCTATAAACCTCTTCACACTTCTCCTTTCCTGAAATTACAACTGTAGCTTGACATTAGCTATAGATAGGAATATTTATAACATGAGGATCAGCAACTACTAAAACTCAAGGCTTGGTACCTTGTTTTATTGATAATCTAGACACTGAAAGATCAAGTAATACAGATAAAATTTAAAACTGTAATATCTGAAGTCATTACATCTAGATTAGCACAAAATATAAATGATTTGTTTCACCATTAAAAATATGTTCTGATTTGGAAACAAAAGCCTACATAATTAATAAGCTAATAAAGTTCTAATATGAATCTTTGTCACTTCACTTTCATTACTCTTTTAACATAACTGGAAATGTCTACCACATTTGTGTTGGTATGACATTCATTTATCACTCACAACTGTAGTTTGGTTACACATAAGAAGTTGACAAAAATCAACACAATATTCTACAAGAATGTGCTGCCTCCTTGGAATGCAATTAAAAATAATAATGTATAAAATTTTTTAAGTTATATGTTACCCATTTTAAATAAGTATGATGCAGAAATATACGCACAGGCATATACATTTTTCTCTTATTCTGGAGAATTAATTGTTCTACTTTTACCAGCACATCAAAAGCAATTTGCCACTATAGTTTCAGGAATGCCATGAATATATCAGAAGTTATTACAGTCCTAGTTCATTGCTTAGGTTTTTCTAAGTTTGTGCAAGTGAAGTTCATTGAACTCCAGTGTGAGAGACAAAGATAAGAAAGTGGGGACTGTGTGAAGCAGCTGGGCAGGGGCTAAGGCATGAGCATGAGACATCTAGGAAAACAGAAGGAATGAAGACAAAACCTCATACATATTAAGTAGTTTTAGCCAAATAGTTCTAGCTGAATCTCTGCTTGCCCCAACTGGACCAATTGCAAGCATAGCTCTATTCATTCATCCTTGTCTTCTAAACTAGGGCAATTGAATTCAATTTGAAGAAATTTCTGTTGGCAGCAAAAAATTAGTATCTGAAATGGAAGGTAAGAACATGAAAAAATACAATAATGATTAATATGCTCACACACACACACACACACACACACACACACACACACACACACACACTACATGTCTCTGCTCCCTATTGGTTTTACAACAAATAATGAATAGAGGACTTAGTCTATTATAAGAGGTGTCTCAGAAAATCTAGTACTATTACAATAACTAAATATCTTCTTTCAGAAAGGCTCTTGTCAGTTCAGAGTAAGACAGAACCATAAAATGTTAGTATTTCTTGGTGCTCCTGCCCTAATTGCTACAAAACAGCAGCTATCAACACAACTCTGTGTGTGAAAGTAAAACCATTAAGAAACCTTTTCATCGTGTGATTTTTTTTTTAGAATTTAGCTGCAGCTTTCTAGTTTAACTTTGCTATTTTACCTATTATATGTTTGTTGTGATGGAAGAGAAAAGAAACAGGGTCAAAACTAAAAGTTATAAAGTGACAAAGCTCAAGACATCAGGATGCTGTGGCCAACCGAAAATGA
This sequence comes from Lophiomys imhausi, assembly GCA_907164525.1. Taxonomy (NCBI): domain Eukaryota; kingdom Metazoa; phylum Chordata; class Mammalia; order Rodentia; family Muridae; genus Lophiomys; species Lophiomys imhausi. The sequence continues at coordinate 1,513,381 of CAJQZJ010000518.1, read as the reverse complement.
TATACAGGATTCCATTGCGCCCATCTCTTCCCAGCAATATTTTCAGTAGCCTCAAGCTGATAGCTTTAACTTAGTTTTGATATACATATTTATACTATATAACTGCCCAAATAGATAAGAACCCCCTGCCATTCAACAACAAATGAGGTTTTAGTGAGTAAAGGACATACACAGATATTTATCTAAAGACAAAAATGGACAACATGTGTATGGAACAATATTCAGTGTCACCAATTATTTAAGGAATAAAAGTCAAACTCACAATGTGATGCTGCATCAATACTGTTAGGATGTTCACTGCCAAAAACAAAAGGTAGATATTATGAGGGATGCTAGACTTTCCATTGTTCTGACAAAACATCTGACAGAACACTTTATTTTTTGTTTGTTTGTTTATTTATTACTTCAGGTTATATCTCTATCACAGTGCACTCCTTCCACCCCTCCCAGTTACCCCCTTACCCTCTCCTCACTCATCCCACTCCTCCAATGTGGAGTGTCCCTACATATCAGCCCTTCTAAGTCCAACAGTCATATGAGTGCTAAGAGCTTCCTCTTGCACTGGGGGCCTACATGGTAGCACCCCTAGGGCAAATTGCCCCATTAATAGGTAACAAAGTCTATGTTCCTGATCCTTTTGGTGTGTTTGGTTGTGGGATAGTTATCCTATATTATATGGCTAAAATGCAATTATAAGTGAGTATCTGCCATGTGCATCCTTCTGAGTCTGGGTTAGTTCACTCAGGATGAGCTTCACTAGTTCCATCCATTTGGCTATGAATTGCATGATTTCCTTGTTTCTGATGGCTGAGTAGTATTCCATCGTGTAAATATACCACAAATTTTTATTCATTCATCAGTTGAGGGGCATCTGGGTTGTTTCCTTTCTAGCTATTACAAATAAGGCTGCTATGAACATAGATGAGGAGATGCCCTTGTGGTTTGGTGAAGAATCATTTGGGTGGATACCCAGAAGTAGTATGGCTGGGTCTTGAGGTAGGGATATTCCAAGTTTTCTAAGATATCACCAGACTGATTTCCATAGTGGTTATACAAGTTTGCACTTCCACCAGCAATGGAGGAGGGTTCCCCTTTCTCCACAGCCTCTCCAGCATGTGCTGTCATTTGAGTTTTTGATCGTAGCCATTCTGACAGGAGACAACTTCCTGAACAGAACACCAATAGCTCAGCCCTAAGACCCACAATCAATAAATGGGACCTCATGAAACTGACAAGCTTCTGTAAGTCTCTGGAGTCATGTCCTTGGGAGCTAAACCCTGTTCGGCTTTAGCTTGCATTTTTGGCCAACATGAGGGAACAAACTACTCTTCTATGCCATCCCTGCTCTAATGATGCACACCAATGGGTAGAAGTCTGTAAGGCAAAGGACACTGTCATTAGAACAAAACGGCAACCTACAGATTGAGAAAAGATCTTTACCAATCCCACTTCCCACAGAGGGCTAATATCCATAATTTGTAAAGAACTCAAGAAATTAAACACTAAGAAACCAAATAATCCAGTCAAAAAATGGGAAACAGAGCTAAACCGAGAATTCACAAAGGAGGAGTCTCTAATGGCAGTGAGACATTTGAAGAAATGCTCATTATTCCCAGCAACCAAAATCTGCAAAGAACTTAACTACCCATTTATGGATGAATAGGAATAGAAAATTTGTTTTATATATAAAATGGAATGCTATTTAACCTTGAAGAGAAACTAAGTTCATTATCTGAGACAACATGGACCTACTTGAACAATGTTATGCTGAGATAGAACAATTATAGAGAAATAACTACCACATACTCCCACATATATGTGAATTTATAAGAGTCAAATTTATAGAAACAAAGAATAGAATATTGGTTGTAAGAGGCTGAGGCAAAGGAGAGCTAGGAGTTGCTGTTTCATAAGTATAGTTTGAGGTGTGTAAATGAATAATTTCTAGAGATTTCCTAACAACATCGCCACTGTATTTTATAATACCATATTGTGAAAATAAGATTCTGTGAAGAGAGTAAGTACTCTTACTACAATTTTTAAAAAATGGTAGAGGCATCACTGGTAAGGAGGACTCAGCTTCTACCTTTATTTCATAACACAAGAATCTAAATTCAAGATTACCCAATATTTTACTGCACAGCATTCCCTCAACAATATGCTTGTGTTGTTGTTCCCATAAACTGTAGAAAATAAACAAGGCATTTGCCTATTAAATAATAAAAATCTGATGAGAGGGGTTGGATAGTAGGATCAATGGTTAAGAGCATTTGCTACTCTTCCAAAGGACATCAGCTTGGTTCCTCCATAGCGTTCCTCTAAACTGCAACTCCAAGGGATTCTATACTCTCTTCTTGCCTCTGGTGTACATCCATGCATATATGTGGGAAAAACACTCATATTCATAAAATAAAAATAAGTCTTTTTGCAAAGTCATAATAAGAAAATATCTATTGAGAATTTACTTGAATTGTCAATCAAATCTACATTAGAAGTATTCACTTGGATTCCAGATATTGAAGGCCAAGTGAGTAGCTTTCAGAAACATTCTGCCTCACTTTCTTTTCCTGTCGCTGTGATAAAATATACAGACAAATGCAAGTTAAAGGATAAAGGATTTATTTTGGCTCGCAGTTCCACATCACAGTCTGTAATTGTTGAGAAGACATAGCAGCTATGTCTTTCCTAGGATTGACTCATGGACCCTATTGCTTGTTAGTGGAACACCTTACCCTAGATGGTGTGCCATATCAAGCCCCAGTACAAGTGGAAGCTCTTGTCCCTCACATGACTGTCAAACTGAGGGAGTATGATATGTGAGGGCCCACCTCATATGAGGAGAAAGAGACTACCAAGTAGAGGAACAATGTGGGAGGGAGGGAGGGAACGAGGGAGGGAGGGAGGGAGGGAGAGAAACTGTTCTTTCTCCTCCCTCCACTACCCCAGTCTCTCTCCTCACCTCCATTTCCCCCAGATCCACTCCCCTCAGAAAAGAGAAGGCCTCCAAGGGACATTAGAATATTTTTTTAATATTCATTTATTACTTCAGGTTACATCTCCATCACAGTGTCCTCTTTCCACCCCTCCCAGTCCCACCCTCCCACCTAGAATATATTTTTAAATAATGTGTATTTTTGGCACACATAGCTAAGAGACTTGTTATATTTACTAAGGTGTCAATAAGAAAAACTAGACAGAATGAATTGGAGGTTTGACTATTTGTACTTGAATCTAAGGAAATGAAAAAGAGAGAGAGAAGTAAGAGGGAGGAAAGAGGCAAGCATTATAAATTGGGGCTTTTATACTTTGTAGAGCACACTAGAGGATCAAAAGCATTTTAGTCAACTTTCATTATAACCCCTCAGAGAATACTAAAAGAACTAAAGTGGTAGTGCCATTGGGACAATGACATCTGGGGGAAAAAAGAGGCAAAAGTTATAAATTTCTGAGGGAAACTTTAGCATCTCTCCATCACTGGTTCTTATTCCCTATGTAGATGTGTAGAAATGACAAGTTGCCAAAAATACCCCAACAAATGAACAATCACTCATCCAACTAAACCCACCTAACAGCAAAAGTATAGATTTCTCTGGCTTTAAGTTTTTCTTTCTTGTTTTAATTTTTTTAATGACATGGTTTCCCTGTATAGTGCTGCCTGACCTGGAACTCTCTATGTTGAACAGGCTGGCCTCAAACTCAGGGAGATTCACCTGTCTCTGCCTCCTGAGTGCTGGGATTAAAGGCATGTGCCATCACTACCAGTCATGTGCCTTTAATTTCAGTTCCCAGAAGAACAGGAAGAAAAACAAGTTCACAAATCCTCACATAGTCTCTAGATCAGCAAAAGTGTAGTACAGCTCAGTACAATGAACCCTGGTCACAGATTAACTACATATTACTTACCCACTGCTCCAAACTGCTGGGCTAGACAAAATGGCAATTTCTAAGAAATGGAAGAATTAAATGACCCACTTCTCTAGTCCCTCTCCTATTCCCAGAATCATTCCAAGGCCCTCACAGCAATGGCCTACATAGCACTCAAAAAAATCTCCCCTTTGACCATGTCTCTGTCCTTTGATGAATAGACCCTAAAACTACTCCAGAAGAAGCTCTTGATGCTGTACACCAAGCAGCTAACTGTCATTGAAAATACTGTGTTTGCTGATCAGGCCCAGCTCTGCCCAGTACTTCTGAGTCTTTTTTTCAGGAAGACTTTTCAATTGCAGATATTTAGAGCGCCTAGTATATGCCTGTGGCATATAAATATATTTTTATAGTGATACATGGATTAAAAAGAAATGGAGTTTACACTAAAAAAAATTATAACTAAACAAAGAAGATTCACATGTGGTACTATCCTACAGGATGGCTATGATTGAACTACAAAATGTCATCCACAGGCTCATGTGGTGAAGGTTTAGTCTCAAGCCTTCATATATTTGTTAGCTAGTTGTCATCCTTTGAAAATTATTTGTTCCTTTCTCTGGGCTCAGAAAAGTTTTAAGAAAAATAAACCTTTTCTATATTGTGATATTGAATGCCATTATACTTTAACAAAAACCTATTATTTTGGGAGGTTTCAGAATGTTTGGAAGGTAGGTAACAGCTGGGGGAATTACATCATTAGGGTATGTCTTTAAGAAACATTAGGCAGAACACAGGTGTCTTGTGGAAGAATGGAGGGAAGGATAGAAAGATCCATAGGGGACAAGAACTCTACAAGAAGAACAAACTAGACTACTAACCTAGGCCTATGGGGATTCACAGAGACTGAAGCACCAATCAGAGAGCATGCATGGACCTAGGCCCCCTACACATATGTTACAAATGGGCAGCTTGGTTATCATGTGGATCCCCTAGCAAGTGGAGCAAGGGCTGTCTCTGACATGGACCCTTATGCATGATTTTGAGCACTTCCTCCTCTCTGGGCTGCAGTTCTTGGCCTCAATGGAAGAGGATGGATGCGCTCAGTCCTGATGCAACTAGATATGCTGGGGTGGGCTAGTAGGAGCAGGGATCTCCCTTTCTGAGGAGAAGGGGAGGGTAGATGGAGGAAGAGGGTGTGAGGGAGAGACCCAGAGGAGGGGAGGGATGGGCCTACAATCAGGATGTAATGTGAATAAATAAACGTATAAAATAATAATAAAAATATAGTCTCTTCCTGTCTCTCATGAGGTAAAGAAGCTCCCCTGCCATATGTTTTTGCTACCATGATGTTCTGTCCAAATGCACAAAAACAACCAAACATGAATTCAACCCTCTGTAACTGTGAGTCAAGATAAATCCTTTCTCCCTGAGGAGATAACTGATGCAACAACTTAGTGAAATCTAGTTCTTAACAGGAGCAGAAGCACAGAAGTATATAAGCATGTGGCATCTGAAAACATTAAGGCCAAGAGGAATCATGATGAAAATTACCAGTTCATGTTTACTGAGTATTTATCATGTGCTCTGATTCCATAATAAGCCCTTTTTTCATAAACCATCTCATTTAATTCTCACAATCAAATAAGTAGCCTCATCTCTACTTAAAGGTGTGAAAAAAGTAAATAACACATCCAAAATCATGTAACAAGTTACAAATAGGAGTTAGTGCACTATAGTCTACGTATTTGGGTCTTCTAAATTCATAGTTAAGATTAGATTGCAACCTAATTCTCAAGATGAGAGTAGTAACAAGTAGGACTTTGACAAAGTAATTTTGTTTTGATTGTAGAGCCCTCATTGTTAGAATTAGTGCTTTTAAAATAGAACTTAGGAGATCTAAGCCTCTCGCAATGTAACGATGCTTGAGGTTTTGGGCTCTCACCAGACATTAAAATATATTGGTCCCAGGCTTCCTAATTTCTACAATTGTACAAAAAGTCCATTGTATGCAATCCACCTCTAGCCTATGGTATTTTATTCTCAGAGTACTGAGGATACATTCCAGATTTTTCTGACTCCCTAACCCAAGGCAGGGGTCAGAAAAAAGGTATTATAACCTTACAAAGATAAGTTGTTTTAACAACTTTAGGGTTATTGAATTCTCTCTCTCTCTCTCTCTCTCTCTCTCTCTCTCTCTGTGTGTGTGTGTGTGTGTGTGTGTGTGTGTGTGTGTGTGTGTGTGT
>CAJQZJ010000518.1:1493629-1507261 GCA_907164525.1 Lophiomys imhausi | reverse complement strand
TGTGTGTGTGTGTGTGTGTGTGTGTGTGTGTGTGTGTGTGTGTGTGTGTGTGTGTGTGTGTCTTTCTTTGTTTCAGCATGGACCAAGCACTGTTCCAGACTAATGAAGAGAAAAGATAGTTTTGCCTCTCAGGAGTTAAGTTATAATGAAAGGTAAGTTATCTTAGGGAGAAAACTACATGTATTGTAAAATGTAGTTGCACAAGTACTTAGAGCAAAAAGTAATAAAGTAAATCTAGTAAAGACTACCAGGTACATTGTTTTAGGGTAACAAAGTTAAATTAATTGGTTTGCTAAAATAAGAGACCGCACACCAGAAAAAGAATGGGCATCTAACAGGAAAAAAAAAGTTACAGGGTTATTTTTAATTGGAGGGAGAGAAGAATGCAGATGAAATTTAAATAAGATATTGTTTTGGTCTCAGGGGAAAGTGAGGATATATATAAATGGGTCAACATCATGCCTAGGATCATAAATGATCTGGGGTCCTGTCTCCTTGGAAACTAATGAATTAAGACAAATTTGTCTAAAATACTTTATTTGAAACTCAGCGACTGGATTGGAAATGAAAGCTGTTTTCAGGCAGGAATGAAATGTTTCTTTATTACTAATATGATTCACAGGACAGAGTTTTGAAAACCTAAGATATTAGACATCAAGAGTTTTCAGTATTCTTTAGTTAATTTCCAAAAAGAATATAAGTTCATTTTTACAGGTTCACAAAGTTCATCCTCCAACTCTAATGACCTGAGTGTTAAGTAGCTGAGACACTGTAAGGTAAGGAGGCAGCTTTGTTTACACTGAAAGTAATTTAGATTTTTCCTCAGCATTATAAAAGGAAAGAGATAAGATGGGAGGGCACACATGGAGTAAGATGAAGCAATACTGTGTAGGAGGTAGTGTGACCCTGTTCAGAACACTGAACAAAGTCTATTAAATTCAAGGACAGATATGGGCAGAATGGCAGTAAGAGAACCAGAAGGAGGATCCCTATTTACATCCAGTCTATAGTGTAACAGGTTAGCCAAAGTTTTGAAGTGTGTTTGTATTTGTGCATGAGATGAAGAAATTTCACATCATAGATCACAAGTGTAGAAAAACCTACCAGCTGACTTAGAATATATGAGACAGGGAAAATCAAGGAAATGCTACCTTGATCTACAAGGGGAAAAGAAAAGAACTTATTGTGTCATGAAGTAGCTATCAGAAATCAAGTTCTATCTATATTAGTCAACAACCACCAACCTCAAAAATACACACAGAGAAATCACAATGACCAATGAATATGAACAAGCAAGTGAGACAAGCAAAATATCGAGAATTTAAGAAAACCAACGCTGGTTAAGACACTATTTCCATCTACCTTTATCCTCTTCAGGAAACAGGTAATTACAGGGGAATCTTATGACATCCTTCTGAAGGTAAGACAATCAGTTGCAGTAACTAATAAAAATCAAGTTCTCACACTTGTGTGATGGGAATATGGAGAGGGTGATTAGACTACTAACAGCATGCTCCAGGTAAGTTCATTGAGACAAAGATAATTTTAAACTTAAGTATCAAAATGAAGCCTTGTTATTTTAGCACCTGCATGTTACTTTCCTTGTTCTTGACAGAAACACCTAATATTTTGACTCCTGGTTTCAAATATGTCAGTCCCTAATGTTTGGCTCCATTGATTTTTGAGCCATGTTAAGTCAGAAGCATGAAGGCAGGACCATGTGGAAGAGGTACTCACATCATGGTAGGCAGGAAACAGAGAGGAACGCTTTTACTAACTCCCCCCTCCCTCCTATCCTACTCCTCCAGAGTGGGGGTGTCCTTATATATCAGTTCCACACCCCAGTTCAGCAGTCATATGAGGGCTCAGAGCTTCCTCATATACTGGGGGCCTACATGGCAGCACCACTAGGGCAAAGTGTCTCATTAAAAGGTAACAAAGTCTATGCTCCTGTTTCTTTTGGTGTGCTGGTTGTAGAATAGTTATCCTTTACTATATGGCTAAAATCCAATTATAAGTGAATAGATGTCATGTGCATCTTTCTGAGTCTGGGTTAGCTCACTCAGGATGAGCTTTTCTAGTTCCATCCATTTGACTGCAAATTGCATGATTTCATTGTTTCTAATAGCTGTTCTGATTATGTACTCTTAAGAAGAGCCGGAGAGCTATCCCTGTCCCTCAAATGCTGCAGTACTTAAGAGAATAGGCCCTATAACTTGTCTTGGCAGCACTTTAGAGCTAGCCATGGATGTGGGGTTGCAGATGAATCAGCCCCCAAGGTGTGAGCCCAGGAGAGCTGGCCCTGACTCTTGTCCACTGAGTGATGGCATTGGAAAGGGAGAGATCACCTTTACTCTCTTTTGCCCTCAGCACAGGTAGCAAATGGGAGAGTTGGCCCTGATGGTGTCATGAGAACATGAGAGCTGGCCTAACCCCTTATCTGCTGTAGCAGTCAGGAGATCAGGCCCTATAACTTACCTGGGTAGCACAGTAGAGTTGATCCTGGATGTAGGGGTTGCAGACCCAGAACAGGGCTTTGAATTGGTCCACCTCAACATCTAGACCATGGATGAACTCCTGGAATGCATGAAGAGGCCAGTTCCACAGACCCAAAACAACAGAATCTCCATGACACAGGGCAACAACAGGATATCTGAGAGAAGTCCCACAGAGCTTTCAGTACTGACAAAGTAGCAGAAGCCAGAGGCCTGTACCAGGCCAAGGAGTAATTGTAATGAACATTTGCAAGCAAAAGTGTGAACAAAAGGGATTATTATGGGACACACTACAGCTTCCACAATGAGATTTTTTTTCTGTTGGGAGAGTTTGCAATGGTGGAGGGTGAGTCTGAGGGGAAGTGGAAGATGAGTGGGATCAGGGTGCATGATGTGAAATTCACAAAAAAGATTTAAAAATAAATAAATATAGATAAATAGATAGATAATAGATATAATAAAACATCGTTCATCAATAAGAAAGAAGGAATTGTTTTGACTTGTGATATTTTTTATGGCATTATCCAGGGTAAAATAATACAGTAAGAAAAAGACAATTGCCACATGATTCACTGATACATGGAACTAATAAAATTGATCCTATAGAGCTATTAATAGAGTTGTAGAATGGATACAGAGTAGATTGGTAAGGGGAAGTTAAGAGATTCTGATCAAGGGATGAACATTTCATAAGAAATAGATTCAAGAGATGTATAATACAACATAGAAATTATAATTATTAATATATCATATTGTTAAAATGCTGAGAATATATGTAAAAAGGTTTTCATGAGAATCAACTTTTAGTACCTTCCCTGCCCTGCTGGAGGTGACAAGGCCTCATTTACCAGGAACATTCAACTCTACTTCCTTGACCCCACAGCACCTTGGAACTCCAGGCCTTGAGTCCCAATACCTAGGTTAGATCTTCCCTCCCCCCACCAACCCTGCTCAGCCTAATACCCTGGGACTCTACCAGCTGCTCTGAGCTGGGGGTAGTCCCTCCAAGGGCCATCTTGTGGACCTGAACCACCCAGGATGGCCCAACCCTCATTCTCAGGACCACACAGGTTGGATTTTTCCCTTTCCCTTCCCCCGCTACTCCTAGATGACCAGTGCTCTGGAACATGCCCAGCTCACCTGAGCTGAGAACTGTGCTCCAAGCTCCACTGTACTTTCCCTGTCCTGCTGGAGGTGTCAAGGACTCATTCACCAGGAGCATGCCACTTCATTTCCCTTACCCTGAACCACCTCAGACATCTAGACCTTGAGCCCCAACACCTAGGATCACTCAGGCACCATCTTCCAGGCCTATGACAACCAGGATACCCTGACCTTCATCCTGAGGATCACTCCGGACCACTCAGGACAACTCAGGACCATTCAGGATCATTTAGGACCATTCAGGATCATTCAGGATCATTCACACAATGCTTCTGTCTGAGAGGCACAGTTTGAACCTTGAATCTCTAGAAAGTAGCTTGAGAGGTCCATCACCATGGACCTAAAGCCTAGGCTGCAGGGGATCTGAAGCTCTATCCTACAGTCTGTGGCCTGCTGACCCCCACCAACATCACTAGAAAGATCAACTGGATGTCAGGAACCTTCAGGCCATGAATAGCATCTCCCAACCTAATCCCTGACCTGAGCTCCCAGTTGTGACACAGCAGGAACGGGTGAGCTGTAGGAGACCCATTGAGAACCAACCCCCCAACACAAAGTCCCATTCAGCCTGTGGAGAGCTACAGGTCACCAAGATTATCAGGCCTCTACACCAAAACTCTTCCTTGGCACCAAGCCTAGAAGGCACCAGGAACAGCTAAGGAAAGCCAGATGGCTAAAGGCCAATAAAAGAATAGAACTAACAAAACTCAGGGAAATATGACTCTAACAAAATTCAGCCATGTTAACAGCAAGCCCTGACAATCCCACCACAGTTGAAACACAAGAAAATGATGACAAATCATATACTTATGCAAACGATAGAGGTCTTAAAAGGAAAATAAACTTTTGAGCATTGATGTCATATTTTCTTTTAAAACATATACAATATTTTTCAAGATAATTGTATTATTTTTGAAAACCTCATGCATGAGAATATCATCTATATCCTTCTTGCTTCTCCATCTCCCTCTACCACACATCACATGTCCCACTTCAAAATTAATGAGTTCTTCAATCATTATTATTACATGTACATACATCTGTATATGTATATACACACACACACACACACACACACACACACACACCTTAACCCCAACATCTATAGGGGGTTAGGGTTAGGGTTAGTGTTAGGATTTAGGGTTAGGGTTAGAGTTAGGTTTGGGGTTTAAGGTTTAGGGTTTTAGGTTGGTGTTAGGGGTTAGGGTTAGATTTAGGGTTATGGTTCGGGTTAGGGGGTTAGGGTTAGGGTTAGGGTAAGGGTTAGGTTATTTTATAATTATATATAAAATAATTAGGCTTTAATCTTCAGTAAGTCAAATGTGTTCTTCAGTGTTATTTTGTTTATTGTTGCTTGTAAGGTGTATACTTTTATTAAATTTATCTCGAGTTAATGTATAAGCTAGAGTTAGGGTTAGGGTTAGTAGGGTAGGGTTAGGTTTAGTGTTAGGGTTATTGCTAGGATTTAGGGTCAGAGTTAGGGTTTGGTTTGGGTTTTAAGGTTTAGGGTTTAGGTTGGTGTTAGGGGTTAGGGTTGGATTTAGGGTTAGGCTTAGGATTAGGGTTAGTGGTTAGGGTGAGGTTTAGGTTTAGGATATTGTTGGGCTAGGGTTAGGGTTAGGTTATTTTATAATTATATATAAAATATGAGGCTTCAATCTTCAGTAGTCAAATGTGTTCTTCAGTGGTTCTTTTTTTGTTTATTGTTGCCTGTAAGGTGTATACTTTTATTAAATTTATCTCAAGTTAGTGTATAGGCAAGCCCTAGATGCTTTGACTCCTCTGTACATCCTCCAGGGTTAGGGTTAGGGTTAGGGTTAGGGTTAGGGTTAGGGTTAGGGTTAGGGTTAGGGTTAGGGTTAGGGTTAGGGTAGGGTTGGGTTTAGGGTTAGGATTAGTGTTAGGTGTAATGCGTTGATACCTCTGTGCATCCATAAGTAGATCAAAAGCAGTGAACATTGAACAGTCTGGATTCACTGTACTCCTGGCTTATCAATATCTCCTATAAAGTTGTTTTATGAGACCAGGATGGAGCCTTGATTCACATAGAGTACATGCACTTAATGGAGTGATGATCTTAATCTTCATGGTGCTGGGAGACAGAACAGTGATAGCCTTCTTCATTGTATTGATGCCTTGTCATACATTGGTGCTACCAGACAGCATTGTGTTGTCATAGAATTATTTCCAGATATTGACATCACACCATTATGGAATTATAGGTAATTTCTTGGATGCTGCAAGATTCTCTAGTGAGGATGTGATGTTCACAGAGACTCTCTGGGCAGTGGATCTACTCATTCCTAATAGTGATGACCTGGCCTTCAGGCTGCTCATAGCTCCTCCACAGGAAGGAGAAGGATGCAGTGGTCATCATCTCTTGCACAGTGTCCATGATGACATAGAACAGTTTCTCCTTGATATCATGTGCAATTTCACATTGTACTATGGTAATGAATCTGTAGCCATACTCAGTCAGGCTCTCCACGAGATAGAGATATTCTGTTAGATCCATGTAAGCCAGGTTCAGAAGCAGAATGGTATAGGAGAGATTAGCCTTCACTGCTGGGCATATAATACCAATTTCTGGCATCTATCACAAATTAGTGGTAAGATCAGAGGTATCCAAGATAGCACTGACTAAGTGCATGGCTGGAGTGTAGAAGATCTAAAACTTATCTGGATCATGTTTTCATGATTGTCCTTGAGGTTCAGGGGTTTTGGTGAATAACATTGGGATCTCTGTGAGGGGCACATATACCTTGTTGTGAAAGGTCTGGTGTCAAATCTTCTCCATGTTATCCCACTTGGTGACAATGCTATGCCTGATAGGCTATTTCAGGGTCAGGATGCCTCTGTTGTTTTAGGCTTTGTCAGCCACATAGTCTTTCTGGTCCCTGCTCAATGTCACACTCTGGTACAGAAGGGAACATCTAATGGACAAGAAGATGGCCTGGTGAGCATCAAAAGCTACAAATCAGTTTTGCACATGCTGAATCCTTTGTTGTGTAAGTCATCCATGGCCAGTGGCAGATTAGGAACTGCAAGAGGAATCCACAGGAGCTGCAAGAGGTGTATGCTCATAAGTCTCATAATGTAGATAGGGATTTCACAGTGTTTTCAGTAATATTATGTTTGCCCCACACAATGACTTTTAAAGTTTTCTAAACTAACTTTCTAAACTTTACAAATTGAAACCGTCACGTTTTAACCAAAATCAAGTTACCCATTTGCTTTATTTGAAGAATCAAAAGATTTAATAAGATTTGGATCATGTTCTCAAGTGGCAAAAGGAGACTGGGGTTGGTAGGAAATGATTCTCAGTCCCCATGGAATCTATATTATTTCTGAAAGTTTCATACTCATCCAGTTTCACTCATTTATATTACCAGTCAGATTCTTGGAGGAGTTTGTAACTCCTGTCTAAAGTATCAAACTTCATGCTATTTTATTGAAAAAAACAAAATACATCCCATCTGTTCACTCATATACTCAAAAATTGGGGTTATTTTTTTCTCTCTCTCTCTTCAGAAAATAATGCTATGTCTTAGCAAGACTGTTGCTTCCAGGCTGTGTAAAAAGACATGCTTTCCATTAGCCCAGACTTCCTTCTTCACTCTCTATATGGTCAGTGCAGTGTCTTCTGTTTGGTTATCAGCATTTGTTTGTAAAGAAGGACAGTGTGACCTCCCAGGCAGGAGGACCCTTTGAGTGAAGAAAGCCGTTAGCAAATCAATCCTAAAGTGATTTATTTCCAAGCAGTAGATAGCAAGGAGGCAGTGTATATTTATCATTTGGACAAGGCCTTAATAAAGATAAATTCAGAGTTTGAGTTCCTCTAAGAAAGTGGCTTTAACTTCCGACATATGCCAAAATGCACTTCACAGCTAATTAGGTGATATTCACACATGCCTTGCAAGTGGGCTGTAGTTAAGCAGTAGGATAGGAATGTTTTCTACATTTAGATGTGCCATTGATGGTCTAAAAAGTCAAGGACATTTGAGACTAAAAACTAATGTCAAGAGTTAAATTCAAGGAGATCTTCAAAGCCAATAATTAATGTATGTTCATTAAAAAAAAATCTATGGCAGGACTTTGTTCAGCCACATCATAGAGGGTGTAGAAACAGAAGGCTAGTCTTACCTCCATGTAATTAAAAAATCATTGTTGCTGAACTCTATGTTTTGATTGTATCTCCTGTCACACAGACATGCTAACACAAATATTGGGTAATATATTAGGACTAGCTCTATTATCCGATGCATTTCAGAAACTGTCTTGAAAATCTGAACCATCATGAGAGTAAGACAAGCAAGGTACATAGGGCTTGAAACAGAGGGAGGTCCTTATGCTTGGTTAGCAAGAGACTTAGTACCTCATAAAATTTTGTTCCTTTGAGGGGTAGATAGTTTTACCCTAGTCTCTGACCTGTTGATAATGTTTTTGTTACTGAACTATAATGTTCTAAAGTCTAGCTGAAGGAGGATATAGAACAAAAATATATACTTATAAAATCATGCATAGATGTGGACGATAACCATGTGTAGATGTGGACAATAGCCATTTATTATAGCATAGTTCTAATACCACAAATCCTTATATATCATCACTATAAGGAAAGACATGGGTCAGTGTAAATTAATAGCATGTCTGAATATCCATGTGATCCTGATAAGAAGAGAATCCGCAGGTGAAGGTAAAGGGTTATACCTTGAAGTTCTATGAATTGTGACTAGTACATTAGTTGATTGCACCTAAGGGCTAGTAGAAAACAAAACTAATTTGTTCAAGTATGGTAGTGCTGAAATTTGGATAATATGACTCATTTCCTTGTGTACTAGCTACTTTTGTATCATGGTAACAAAATGCCCTACAGAAACTACTTACACACTAAAGATTTATATTGGCTCACAGCTTCATAGTTTGGAAAGCAGAGCAAGGCTAGTGATGGTGGGCATTTGTGGAAGAAATTGCTCGCCTCATGGCAGCTGGAATTAGGACAAGACTATAACCTTCAAAGGAATTTCAAAGGTTCATTCCAAACAGCCTACTTCTGACAGCTAGGGCCTACCTCATAAAGGTTCCATAGCCTCCCAAAATAATAGACTAGCTGAGGAAGAACTCAAGACATAAAACTGTAAGGGATATTCTGTATTCAAATTGTAATAGCTTGTGAAATCTTTGTAAGGGATCCTCAGTGGTCTCTCATTCCAATATAAATTCCAAGTTGAAAATGATTACAGTTAGGAGTTTAATCATGCAAGCAGAGTGTGGGAGGAGACTTTCAGGTCTACTTTCTTTGTTCCATGTGACTAGCATAGATTACAAAGTAACTTCTGTTTTAAACTCTACACATATAATCTCTTCCTCTAAGCTCCATATCCCAGAGTAGGACTACGTTTATGAGAACTGAGAAAAGAACAGGATAAAATGATGCCAAGTTGAGAGCAATCATTCTCCCTTGCTTTAATTGGTACCCAACCTGAGATTTTCCAAATGGAAGACCATTGAGTGTTTCCAGGTGAAAGAAAAACATCCACCTCTTCAACAAAATTGATCAAATTGACTCATGAAATATTGTAGGCACAAAAAAATTCACTCTTGTTAAACAGAGAGGCTCTTGGAAAATGCATTCCAAATGTAGGCATTAACATTTCCTTTGAAGGAGTCACAGCATACAGAGAGGAAAGTCCTTGATAAAATCTGGTTTCCATTTGTTGAGTTTCACTTAGCTCAGCTCTCTGGCATTTTCTCTTAGTCTGGCGAGACTTAGGAGAGGTTTTCAATGGGCCATTTTCAAACAAGTAATTATCCTAAGCAGTCCTAAAACTAGCGTAAGTCATGTTGCCCTTCTGAAGTTTATGCTCAACTCTGAATTAGCTGAAGTCACTCATCAATTATTCAAGCAGCTATTACTTACCAGTAAGTGTTCAAGGCTTTATTCTTGGTGCTGGGGGAGGCAGGGTGAAAGTGACAGATGCCAAAAAGTTTAGAGTCTGTTATAGGAACCCTCTAGCATGGAGGCTAAGATATACATTTGAATAGTAATATGGGGTACAAAAGGTTATACATTGCATGAGAGAAACAGAAAATAGTTCATTCAAAGTATGTTCTGCTGATGAACACATGGGTATCACCTGGGAGCTTGTTAGAAATATAGATTCTCACCCCTTAGCCCTGACCAATTGATCCAGATTCTGTAGTCTTAAAAAGATCCATAGATTAGTCTTGCATTCACTACAATTTGAAAATCCCTATAGCTACAGTAGTTCATAGAAAGGAGAAATTCTTTCAGCTCAGGGGTCAGGAAAAGCCTAAAGAAACATGACACCTGGGTATTCTTTCAGAATTAGCACCAATTTCGAGAGAGCTATCAAAAATTGTCCACTGCTTTTTCCATGCATGTGACTTGGCCACATTTCCTAGCCATCCTTGCAGTTAATTAACTTCCAATGTGATATTAGTGGAGTAGCATTTCTATAGTCCAAAAGAATGGACTTGTCTTATTCACTCTTCCATTTTTCTATAGTTGGAGCCATGGGTGAAGTGACACAATCCTGACTACTCAAATAATAGACCACATCGTAGGGGGCAGTGCAACAATAATTTACTCATTTGACAACATATAAGGAGCATAATATCCTGAATGGTCATGCAAATCAGAAACAGTGGTATTCTGAGATACTCAAAACAAAACTACCACATGAGAGGAAAATTAACTTCTCAAGTTTAAACCACTTTATGTTCTCTTTGTTAAAGGTAAGTATATGTACCCTAACAAATGTAGACACATGCAGTGCAAATACAAGGAGTAAGAAGGATAGAGCTGGTTGAGAGAGCAGCATAAGCAGACCCATAGGTACATGTACCTGTGCATGGAATATTCAGGAAATCATTATAATGTGTCTGGCTGATGCATGTGGTATATGAATTTGTAATATCCAATTAGAGAGTTGAAGTAAAAAAAAAATCAGATGACAGCTGATGATAGCAGGGAGCCACTAAGAGTCTAAGAAGGGAATGATAAAATGCTGAAAGACATATTCTGGGAAGTGTGTTTGGGGATAAAAGGACAGAAAATCTACATTGTGTGTGGTTTTTTTTTTTTTACAATAGACAAGGTCAATGATAATAAGAACCTCAGAGAGAGACAGGTATGGTGATCCATTCCTGTAATCCCAGCACTGGGAAGGCCAAAGAAAGAGTACTGCTGTGAGTGAGTGTCAAGCAGTACTGGGCTACAGAGTGAGAACCTTTCAGAAAACAAAATAAATCAGAAGAAAACAACAAAATCTTCATGGGTACCATGACAACACAAGTGCCCAAATTCTCAATTTGAGTACCTGTTCCAAAAATCTAATAAGAATTTTGTGCTCTCAGTGTCAGATATAATGACTGAGTTCCTAGTACATAGTAAAATTTGTCACCCCATAGAACTATAGTAAATTGTCAGCAGAAGTCTTTGGATGTAGATTTTGGAAAAAAGAAAAAAATGTGAATATGAGAAAAGTATCCTCATCAACAAAAGCCACTATGTGAAATATTGAAATGTATTTACCTTTCTTAGAATTTCTAGAATTTTTTAAACTAAAATTGGATTTTTGTAAGTCAAATATAGTTTTCTCAATGAGCAGTTGCATTGTCTTTGACTAGCTGTCTACAATAAACATCTGATCTTAATTGTTTTAACCCAGACTCTACTCTATATCCCAAGGACAATGTACTATTCACTAAAATTAAATTTGCTTTTATTTTATTGCATTGACATATTGATTTTCTGTGTGTGTGTGTGTGTGTGTGTGTGTGTGAGGGTGCACACCCTGTGTGGGAGATCAGAGAATAACTTGCAAAGTCAATTTTCTCCTTCCACCATTTGGGTTCCAGGGATTGAATATGAGTCATTAGCAGCAAGAACCTCTAACTCTCCTAAGAGTCATCTCCTAGGCCAAGGAGGTACATTCTTTACTAACTCTTTGTTTATATTTAAATTTTTAAAGAACTTGTATTTTTTTCTCTTCAGACAATTTAAACATTACCATATGATGTATGTTTTAAAATAGTTCATCTGTACTAGAAAATAAGTTTCATGAAACTATACTCCAAGCTGGTGACTTACATAGAATTCCAGGATTATAATGAGATCCAACTGAAGCACTCCTGAGGGTGTGAACACACAAATATTGAACTTGAAAATTTCAAGCTTCAAAAGGGTAGAGAATGCACTAAAGAAGTTGATTGAAATCAATTACCCTCTTGAAAATTAGGAGGTGTTCAGAGAACAATTAGGAAGAGTCCAATCCATATTCATTAATGCAAAGTGCGTCCCCAAATGACAGAGATATCTACTGTGATTAACAAAGGGTTTGTTTGTTTTCTTTTTTCTTTTTTTTTTTTTTTTTTTTGGATAGCCTCATAAAAGAAACAGGCACAGGAAAGGCTTATAGAACACAATTCTCACTGATATTCTTACCTTATTTTAGAAAGAAGTTATACTATAGTTCATGATGAAATATATTTATTAGTACAATCATGTCCAATGTAATGGTATTTTGATCACTGACAGACC
Source organism: Lophiomys imhausi (assembly GCA_907164525.1). Classification (NCBI taxonomy): domain Eukaryota; kingdom Metazoa; phylum Chordata; class Mammalia; order Rodentia; family Muridae; genus Lophiomys; species Lophiomys imhausi. Next base: position 1,495,036 of record CAJQZJ010000518.1, on the reverse strand, counting down.
TCTCATACAAATGTAAAAACCATATAGCCCAGGTGTTCAATAGTTTCTACAGTGAGGTTTGTATGAATACTCTGCAATGTTTCTGAAATGGTGATGAAATTAACTAACGATACATTTTTCAAAACCTGATCCCATTATTAAGCAAAACTGTGGACAAAAAAGTAAAGAAATTCATTTCTAGTATAAACACAGATGGGAGAAAACCTCATTTTCTCTATTCCTACGACCCTTTAGAGAACTTGATAGTTGTCTTACTTCTTTGAGGCTACAGTAACAAAATACCACAGGCTAAGTTTCTTATGAACAATAGAAACTTATTTCTCACAATTATGAACGCTGGGAAGTTCAAGATCAATACAACAGTAGATGTACTGTCTAGTAAGGGACTATTTCTGACATCTCCTTTATGAGAGTACTAATCTTAGTTAATTAGTTAACCATGCTGGGACACGTGCTGAGTAGGCATTCTTCTACCTTACTAATCCCATTCATGCATGTTCTGTCCTCATGACATAACAACCATCCATAGGCCCCACTTGTTATAACATGATATGGTAGGGAAATAGGAATTTCACATATACATTTATGAAAGAGAGATACAAATATTCAGTCCATAGAAATAATATTCCACATACTAGGGCACAGCTTAAATATAAGCAGAAGAAGATGTCTATTACTACCTTTGAGTAAGCACACCAAAAAGTTCTGTTTTACTAGTCTCAAAATTCACTTGCAGCCATATGCCATAAATTCCAGTTCTAATCATCCTACAGCCTATCATCATCTACTTGCTGTAGATACTTGAGTGAATAAACAATGTTTATGTAAAATGGTTATGAGAGCACTTCTTAATCTCACAAACTTGTTTAATTATCAAATATATTTGCATGTGGAAAATTGACCGTTTCTGTACAGTGTAAGTGCAAAGGATTTTTACTGTTTTGCTAAATTACAGGTATTGTGCTAAGCAAACGAATCATTGGAGAGTTCCCCAAGATTACACTGCTAGTAAATGGCAGAGGCAGAAGTGATATTAAGCACATTGATTCCAGAATTCTAAACCGCTGCACTCTACTAACTTGCAATGTTAATATTTACAGCTATATAGTAATTCATCTGCTCTTAGCTGTAGTTCCACCTGTGAAATCTTTCTATATATCATAAGTTATCGTGTACATTTACACATTTCCTCATTCAATCAACACCACAATCTTATGAGGTTAGGATGGAGGAGAAACAAGATTCAGGAGAAATTATCCAACCAAAGTTAATCAGCTAATATGTATTACACATTCTTCTAAGTAGGAAGAGGTTACCTTACTAGCTTTGGTTCTTAGGTACATGGATAATAGGAGACATTCCTTTGTTACATTTCATAAGAATTCTAATCAATGGAAATTTTCATCT